>JARJRV010000132.1:0-71536 GCA_030783925.1 Aschersonia sp. MBC 735 | reverse complement strand
GGGGGGGGCTGACGCCAGCTTTCCCCATTTTTAAAGGTTTTGTCGTTTCCTGGCTGGCGCGCCACCAGTACTGTGCCGTTTTCAAGAGCGGTAGAGACAAGTGGTCAAGGCGTCACTGATGACCGACGTGTCTTCGCACCGGGTACGCGTGTGCAGAAATTCAACAGAAAAGACAAGACTGTAAGAGCAGAAAAGATTTGAGGAAAAGGCAAGACAATAATAGAAATCTTTTGGGGTTGAGAGTGGGAAGACAGAGGGCTGGAGGAGTCCGTGGTGACGTATTGATGAAATGTACCCATGTTTGAAGGGATAGACACGATGCAACTCGAAAATTCCAAAAAGCGCAAAGAAGCCCAATCCTTGACGTGGAGAAGGAGGCTTTCCATTTTTTGGCCAAAGTCAGATCATTCTTCTGCGAGGCATAAGCCATCCGCGTCAAAATCCGAGACATCCAGGGACTGGGAAGTGAGAACACCAATGCAGCCCAGCATCCAATCGCGGCATTCAAGCTAATAGAAGCAAAAGCACCCTCGCATGTCCTACCTAAGTCGTAGCCTGTCAGTGACCAGCCTCCTGCGCACACTTGTACAGCCATTCCGCCGTTGAATTCTTCTACTCGGGCGCCACGCCACTGGGCTCAAAATGTTTTCCCACTTTCTTCAACAGGGGCCGCGTCAAGTGCACAGCATGTGCGGTGTAGAGACCGATCGTCAGGGATACATTGCAGAACTAGCATCACGTGTGAGGTGGGGAGGGGAGGGAGGTAGAAGGAAGGCAGGAGGAGGAAGGGGGGGGATGGGCGAGTACCCGTATTCGAATGCCTCGTAGTCTTTGTCTCAGGCATCCAGCATTCCAGAGCCGAGCCGACTCACATTCCTGACAAGATAGGCTTGGCCATTGTCGTCTTTGGACGTGAGGTTGGGGCGGGTACGGGTGTGGAAAGAAGTGCTGTTCATTGAGCTGGGATAGGAAGAGCCACAAGGTGACAATCTTGGCGGGTTCAGTTTTCTTGTTCAAGAAGGCCGGGCGGCTCGGAGACGCCCACATTAGTTAGGCAGCTGTCATTCATTGTGGTGGTATTACTCGTAGAAAAGTTTCCTGGGAGTGTGGGTGGTAGTTTGTCGGGATGAGAGTGGTTGACAGGATGGATCTGACGGCCGAAAGCAAACACACTTAAGTACACCAAAGGAAGCAGCCCAACCGGCAGAAGCAAAGGCAATTCGGTGATTCCCTTGGTACTTTCCGTTCACGGTTCACAAACAAGCCCTTGTGCATGTTGAGTTAGCGAATCGTTTGGTTTGAGGGCTCGGATTTACCAAAAACGAGAAGGAGAAGGTGTAAAGTCATGACCATTGAAGTATATTTCACGCCTCTGTGGAAATGTGGACTGGATGACCATGCCTCGTCCGATCTCAACAGGTGATCGAAAACCTTGTTCTGGGGACGTGCTGCCAGAAAAAATCCACTTCTAGTGGTCAGTCTCCCGAGACATGTTCGACTTCTGACTGGCTCAGAATTTGGCATTGGGCGGCGGATGAACCCAGGGAATAGCGGCAAACCAGCCAGTCTCAAGCTTGTCCAAAGCCGGGTTCTTGGTGAGGCTGCAGTTGGGCTGATGGCTCAGTGAGCTGCTAATTTCGGTGACCGTGATGGTAATAGTGGTGGTAATAGGAAGAGCAGATGGTCGTCGCAACAAGGTGTGAGAATACCAGGGCGTCAAACGGAGCGAGTGGCCGTCGCTGGCAACAGCCTCTTTTTCTTCGTCCCTTCCCTTCCCGCACACCATTCCGTCATTCACGGCATTCTCCTCTATCACATTCTTTATTATCCCTCGCCTTCCGGATTCCGACATTTTATTTCTTTTGCCTTTTTTTTTTTCTCTCTTTTCTTTTCTTCCCTCTATGTTCTTTGTCATCGCGATCTCCTTCCTTCAATTCTGAATTTGCACCGACAGAAAAAAAGCCCAGGGCCGGGGCTCGTAGTGTAAGCCGGGACGCACTCTGGTGAGGAAGGAAGGGATCCTGGGCCTTGCTTCTGCCGGTTCTCGTTGGTCTGCCGCCCCTCCCCGCCGGCAGGCTGCACCATGACCCAAGTATTGTCCTTGGCAACTCGAGACATGGAAACCGTCGGTGCTCCAATTCATCACCACCATATGAGCCTTGAAAAGCCCTTCAGCAGAAGTCGTGCAGGCTTCGACTTGGCATCTGATGGAAGACATTCTCCCAGTCCTTACAGAGCGGGTGCGGGGAGAAAAAGAGCATCCACCATCAACACTGCCGCTGATGCTAATCACGGCATGTTTGAACCTCTGAGCATCGACACTTCTGGGCAAGTCACGCAAGACGGTTCTCGAGATTTTATCTGTCTCTGTACACCGGCGCCAAAGATACCCAGACCAAGAAATGGTGAGTGGCAGCATCTTTTGGCAGCCCAGAAAAAAAAAAAAAAAAGGAAGGAACAAAGCAAGAAAGAGATGACAAAGAAAAGGACAGAAAGAGGGACATCTGGTTCACATACTGCAGATATGAGCCACGAGGCCAATCGCAACTTCTCCTTTGTTCATCTTTCCCTCTTCGCAATATCAAAGTCGAGTCAATGCTCGTAGTGATTTTTAGCTGACGACCCGGAATCCTTGCCCAGCCTTCATTCTGTATCGGCAGCATCATCAGTCCCAGGTCACTGTAGAGAATCCCAAGCTCTCGAATCCTGAAATCTCCAAAATTATAGGGGATAAGTGGAAGCACGAAAGTGAAGACATCAAAGAGAACTGGAAGAAGCTTGCAGAGGAGGAGAAGCAACGGCATCAGCATCAATATCCCAATTACCGATATCAACCTCGACGGGGCACCAAGACCCAGGGCAATTGGACGAGCACCTCACCAAGCGATGAACATGGGCGATGCCCCAAGTGTCACGGACGCTCCATCTCGACTCCTAGGACGCCTTCGACTCCATTTTCGACGTCACCCGCCAGCAGCTTCTTTCTCGCATCTCAGACACAACCATCCCTGAGGCGACTAGAAACGCCTGCGTCATCCCGCCGATCAAGCTTTGAGCAATCTCCGACCAGCACAATGTCGTTTGGCCACCAGCTGCCTCCAGTCAGAGACTTTGAGCACCATGGAGGGGAACTGACGGCTTCACCTGAGTTGAAGCGGCGCCGTGCTAACGGTATAGGAGGGTATCATGCCGTTACCGGCACGCCGGGAGCATACACCATCAGGCCCCCTCAAGAGCTGAGACGCAGTCCTCCCGAAGCCCTGACGACGACAAACGTGGTGACGAATAGCATGATGCGGCCTTATGCTGGGACAACGACGCTGCCGGAACTTGCAAAGTTTCCGAGATCGCAAAGCGGTCCAATGCCGCCACCGCTTCGGCCACCAGGCTCTTCGTCGTGGGTTATCGACACGGAGCCTTCCAGTGGCCGTCGACACAGCGGTTTCGACGAATCACTCCGGTTGCCGCCTCTACAAACCACGATTCCACCTCCCTCGCCATCCAAGTCGCCTGCGTTGGAGGGCCGGCATGTGGGCATCTTCTCGACGAGATTAAATGTCTCACCCATCAGGGACCAGCTTTCGAGAAAAACGTCCGACACCACAACCGCCTTGCAGCAACCCACATTGAACCAAAAAATGAGCATACTGTCGACGATCTCTCAGCCATTGCCAACGGCGGGTCGTCATGGATTACGGGGAGACAAACGAGGTGCATTCATTGCGGTCGAAGGGCCGAGCTCTACTACGCTCGATCAAGTTGGCTGCGCCCTGAGGAAGATCCTGGTGGCCGGTGGGGACGTGGCTCTCGAAGTGTGGCAGAACAATGCGCCTTGTGTCTCGGAAGAATGGCCGAAGGAGGGAGACAATGCGGATGACAGGAAGATGTCCGCACTGTCTCATGCCGTTGATGACGACTTGCTTTCTTCCTATTTCAATATTATCTTGTCATGGCGAAGAAAGTTGAAGCATATCACTTACCATATTACGGGAGGGCGCAATGAGATCAATTCTCAGCAAAGAGGCAATGACGCTAAAGGTTCAAAAGTTATACAAGCATCATCGACCGAAGCTTGTACACCTCCTCACGATGACCGAAGTCCAAACGGTGCACCGAAACTGCCAGTCGCCCTGGTCATTTCCGGGCTCAGTCTCACATTTTCCGATGCTTTTGCGTCTGCGATGTCTATCTCGGACAGCTACAGCCCCGTGGACCATTGGCGGTGGACTGCTAGTCTCTGGCGTGGAACACCAAGTCCGGATCTGGTCATTTATGTCCCGAACGATGATATTGCAGTGGACGGGAAAGAACCTGGAACCGTTGAAGTGTTGAGACCAGGGTTGATGATCGTGAAGATACCGACAGGACGTGACTTAGACGAGGCCATGGAGCGCAGATTGGCCTTTGAGGTCATGGAATGGATGCGAGACGCGCCATTTCAATGCGAAGTTGCCAAGGATTGGGAAACAAATTCATGATCAGCCCTTTTAGCAGTATGCGACATGATGCAAGGCCTTGAGATAGAACATCGCTAGCAATTGAATTTTTTCAGTGCTAGTAGTGAGGGTTGGACAGAGGGAAGGGGAAAAGTCAGCTTCGCTAGGACATCTTATTGGATGTTGTAATCTGAAGAAGTGGTACGCGCGGCCATTCGGCGGAAAACTCACAGAGATGTACCATCGCACTCGAACTTCTGTCTCGATTCGACTTTCCGGTGACTGAAAGCTCGGTGTCTTTGGCCTTGAGCCTTCTGACGCGCTGTTGTTTGGGATCGTAGCCAGGATAGGCAATTGTGTAGTGGTTTCGGTTTCGGACCCCACATGCGCATGTTGCTGCCGATTTTTCGTGCCTGAGGCGTAAGGCGAAACGGTATGGCAACAACGGTCCAGCACGCTACGCTCAGAACGGAAGCGACATAACTAGCACAGCCGACCACTCCCACGACGCGTTCTGTTCGGATCAAAGGGGCTCGAAGTCTCAGTCCTTGGCAACACCGACGTTTACAGCTGGGTTGCGTCTTTTCGAAAGCTGCCAGACAACGTCAACTGCACAGCTGCAGCAATTTGATCATGGTTCCGCGATCCCGCTGTCGCTCATAATGCCAGATTTTAGGCCTGGTCAGACGGTCCAACTCAGCGATGGCCGAAAGGCTACTGTCCGTTTCGCTGGCCAGACCAACTTTCAGGTCGGCGAATGGATCGGCGTCGAACTCGAGGAGAAGACTGGCAAGAATGATGGCAGTGTTCAGGGCGTGAGGTACTTCGACTGTCCTGCGGGATATGGCATGTTCGTCAAGCCCATGATGGCAACAATCATTGCTCAGCCCCCCAGTGCCAAGCCAGTGCGAAAAACTGGTCGACCGAGCAGCTTCGCTCCCGTGTCGAGCCGGACGGCAGCCAGCGGAGATGTTACAGCAGCCAGGAGGAAGAGCTTGAATGCTCCGAGCCCCAGTCCTGTTCCTAGGGCCCGTCCATCAAGTCTAGTCAGGGTAGGTTCCAACAGCAGACATGAGCTGGTCAAAGGTTAGTCGGCTAATGCTTGCGTTATACATTGAATAGTCTCCTACAAAGTCACCGACAAAGCAGCTCAGTGCTGCATCGAGCGCCTCTGCCTCTAGAACAGGCACGCCTTCCAATGTCAGAGTACCTGCTGCCTCTTCTTCTGCCGCTGGCGCTGGCGCAGGGGCTGCTCGAACCCGCACGTCCGCCTCAGCTCAACACGGATCAATGGGGCCACCAGCTGTTCCCGCTACCTCACGGCCAGCGCGCGTGTCTTCTGTCGCATCGCGGACCACGGGGGCCCCGGTGAGGCCGGGAAGCAGTACCAGACCGCCTGGAGCTTTACGAACTCTTTCACGGCCAAATTCTGTGGGAAGAAGACAGTCAGCCGACTCACAGGCCGGACGCGTTGATAATGGCTTAGCCGACGATGCTACGCCAGCTCCATACGTCAAAAGTGATGGAGAGATCCTATCACCGCAACCAACGAGTCCAGTCGTGGGTCGAGCCAACGTCTTGGAAAAGATGGCTGCAAAAACATCAGTCAACACGTCAGAGGCCTCCACACTAGCGAAGAAGCCGGCAGCTGCCACCACCGCCCGCACCACTTCGAGCACAGCGGCAAGTCGAGAAATCGAGGACCTCAAGTCGAAGCTCAAGGTGCTGGAGCGCAAGCGGACAGAAGATCGGGACAAGCTCAAACAACTCGAGAAAGTGCAGGGAGAACGAGACAAATTCGAGACTATAGTGCAAAGACTGCAGCAAAAGTATCAACCCCAGCAGCAGGAGAATGCCGAATTGCGCAAGCAGCTCAAACTCGCTGAGACGAAGTTCGAGTCAATCGAGATCATGCAGGCCGAGCACGACTCAGCCTTAGAACTTGCAGCATTAGATCGGGAGATGGCCGAGGAGACAGCCGAAGTGTTGAAAATGGAGGTCGAGACACTGAAACAAAAATCTGAGGAGCTGGAGCTGGAGTTGGATATTCTTCGAGAGGAAAATTCCGAGTTCAGCAAGGGGATGACGACAGAGGAGCGCGCAAGCGCAGGCTGGCTGCAGATGGAAAGAACCAACGAACGCCTGCGTGAAGCGCTTTTGCGACTGCGCGACTTGACACAGGCCCAGGAGGAGGAATTGCGCGACCAGATACGCGGTCTCGAGGAGGATGTTATCGAATTTGGGCGGATCAAGGACGAGCACGAGTCCGCCAAAGAGAAGTTGGCACAGAGCGAAGCCGCTGTTGATGATCTACGGCAACAGCTCGACACGGCGCTCGGGGCCGAAGACATGATTGGGGATTTGACAGAACGAAACATGAGCATGTCGGAGCAAATGGAGGAGCTGAAAGCGGTGATTGAAGACCTCGAGAGTCTGAAAGAGATCAATGACGAGCTGGAAGCGAACCACGTGCAGAACGAAAAGGAGATGCAGGAAGAAGTTGACTTCAGAGACAGCGTCATCGCCGAGCAAGCGCGCCGAGCAGCACAACAGGAGGAGGCATTCGAAGACATGGAGTACACTGTATCGCGTTTCAGGGAACTCGTCACCAGTCTGCAGAGCGATTTGGAGGACATGCGAGCTTCCCAAGCAGTGACCGAGGGCGAGTCGGAGAAGCTGAGTGACCGCTCACGAGCTATGATGGATCTCAACCTGAAAATGCAGGTGTCTGCCGCCAAGGCGCAGGTCAAGACGATCGACTTGGAACTGCGCCGCTTCGATGCCCTCGAGGCAGTGCAGCACCTCGAAATCGTCAAGCTTTTCCTGCCAGAGTCGTATCAGGAGGACCAAGACTCGGTGCTTGCGCTGTTGCGTTTCCAGAGATTAGGGTTCAAGGCGAATCTAGTGGGCGGTTTCATCAAGGAGCGCATCAACAGCCAGCCACAGCCCGGAAACGAAGACGAGATTCTTGCCAGCTGTGATGCCGTTGACAAGCTTGTCTGGACGTCGGCCATGTGCGACCGTTTTGTCAACGATATTAGTCACTGCACGATCGAGCAATTCGCTAAGTACCGCAACTCATTGCTTGAACTAGAACCTGTTGAGCGGGCCCTCAACACCTGGATTGATGGCCTTCGTCGGGGTGATCTCAAAGAAAAACAATGTGCAGACGAACTCCAACGCACTGTCGCGCTCATGTCACATCTGGCTGAGGTTCACATCTCCGAAGGTCTTCCGAGCTTTGCGAATCGAGTCCATATGTCGTCGTTGGTGGCGCAGAGCCATCTGGACACGGCAGCCGTATCGTTGAGCACCACAAGAGTAATGATACAGCGCGTGATGCCACCGGATGCCCCCGAGCACGCCGACGAATTGTACCAAGTGTTTGCCAAGACACTCGAGACCATTGTGACGCAGACTCGCAGTGCCAAGATGATCGCTGGAAAGGCAGTACGTGCCCTAGGAGACCTCAAGACCCGATCGCTATCTTTGTCCACCGAGACTGGTGAGGCCTTTGACAATTGCGAGGCGGCGAGCCGAGAGCTGGCCGGCTTGGCACGAGCAGTCGGCAATGGTGTCCATGCACTGGTGACGCGAGACGAAGGGCGTACTGAACCATTCACATTGGGCGAAGTGCAGGACGCCATTCGCCGGACTGTTCCGGGCGCCACGTCGGCGAGTGAAGGATCGGACACCTTGTCAGAATACCTCGCTAAGCTGCGCGCCGTTGCGAGTCAGGTCAGTGACTTGGCGACGCTGGCGAGCGACCTGACGCAGACACGGGAGTTTGACGTGCATCCCGCGCCTTGGAAGCTCCGATCGCAGGAGCTGAAGAAGCTCGGGGCAATACCTGTGGATGCTGAGGAAGAGTTGCGGCGACTCAAGGAGGAGCACAACGAGACCCGCCGGGCGCTTGCGCAGCGGGACGAGCATCTCAGCACCGCCGTGCTCAAGGTTGAGACGCTCGAGTCTCGAATGCGGGACGCTCAGAGCAACATTGACCGCATCAGCAACCTGCAGCAACAGCTCGAGGCGTCCGACGGGCGTGTCGCGAGCCTGAAGGAGGACGTGGAGAAGCAGGACCGCGAGCTCAAGAGCCTCGAATCAGAGCGCGACAAGTGGAAAAAGATTGCCAGTGAAAGTAGGGCATTCGCGCATGGCGCCGATGCTGCGGACATGAAGGCAGGCCAGGAGCGCGCCGTAGCCACAGCCCGCGAGATGGACGCTCTCAAACGGGATATCGAAAGCCTGCAGTCGGCGGTCCGATATCTGCGCGAGGACAACCGGCGCGCGCGTACGACGGAACAGCCAAAGCACGACTGGCTTGCGGAGCCGCTGAAGAAGGCCCAGGGTGTGGCTGAGCATCGCAAGGCTCTCGTGGTGGCTGAGGGCAAGGACGCTCTGGGCGAGTTGGTCAAGATGGCATCCTCGGCCACCGTCTTCGACTTTGGGGTACTCCCCAAGGACAAGCTCGGCTGGAGACCGGCCAGGCGCACGCCTCAGTATCACGCGGCTAAGCAGATGGAAGACGTCGCGGCCTGGATGGCCTGGAAGGAGTCGGTGGTCAGGAAGACGTCATCACTGACGCGCGACAGCAAGACGCGACTCCTGCGGGATCCCGTCGCCCAGCTCCAGATCCGCCTGCCCGCAGCAGAATGCAAGCCGACAATGGTCACGGGCTCTGGCCTCGCCGGCGGCGCACGTGTGCAAGTTGTCGGGTCGCGCGAGTGGGAAGCTTTGCAGAGCAGCAACCGCAACTTTCACAGTCTGACGGCGGAGTGAGAGACTTGTCGTGAGATAAGGGAGTAGACATAGCTTGTGCTTTTGAGATACCCCATACTTACCTAAGGAGCAGATTCCGAGACTCAAAGTCTATCGTGTTTCTAAAATGGGAAAGACCGGGTGCACATGGAAGAGACTTGCATGTATGTATGTACAGTGAGTGAGCCGTGTTATTTTCCCTCAAGACCTCCCCTTACCCTTCTTATCCTTCTTCTTCCTGCCCGTATCCTCAGCGCCAGCCCCCGCACCCGCTGCCATCAACGCAGACATGGGATCCCCGCCCCCCTGCATTTCCTTCATCATATCCTTGAGGAAGTTTTCCGACACGCCACCGCCCGTCATAGCCGGACTCAAATACGGCAGCAGCTCTCCCATCTTCCACCCCCTCGGCACCGCCGGCCTCGGATACGGCTTCCCCTCAGGCGGCTGGACCTCCCCGCCCATGCGCACCCTCAACCCCTGACTATGCTCCGTCGTAGGGTTCCGCTGCAGATGCTCCGCCACGAGCCGATACAGATGGTGCTTGTTTTTGACGGCGCCAGAGCTCTTCCTCAGCCCGACCTTGACGCGGCCCGGATTCGCCCAGTCCTTGGGATGCGTCTTCTCGGGCTCCAGCAGCGTGGGGAGGCGTAACTGCGAACAGGCATTGGCGATCTCGCGAGCGAGCGGGTTCGACACGGCAAGGGAAGCCGATACGCGCCGGCCAGAGGCTCTGGAGCGCCGCGCATCGAAGTAGATGGGGTACAGGCACTGAAAGTCGCGGTAGAGGGAGAGGTCGACGTCTTGGGCGGCTGAAGAGGGTTGGGCCGCCGGTGCGGATGTGGATGGGTGTGACTGGGTTGGCAGGCGACGCAGGATGTCGGAGTCGACAAAGTCGTCGATGTCGCCCTCTTCGGGGTCTGATGCGGCGGAGAGGTCGCTGTCGGAGACTTCTTCCACGCGCGGGTGCGACATTTTGACGGCTGCGAGCGACTGAGGTGATGGACGAGGTTGAGGTTGGGCGGATGCGATTTGGGGTTTGGCTTTTTTGACCGAGGTGGGGCTGGCTCCGTGGCGGGTGGTTGTGGTGGGGCTATGGTTAGGTGGGGGGGGGAAGCAGAGGCTGTGAAGCTCCAGGGCCCCAGCCCAGGGCTCGGGAAAGCTCAGCTCAGCTCAGTTAGCGCGGTGGGGTCTACCAAAAGTGCCCCCCGCACTTCACCTACAACTCCCAGGAGTGCAGTGCAGACCTGCACCGCTACCAAGGCTCTCTGCGCTTGCATCGCTGGTCGAAGATCGTCTATATTGCAGCTCACCGGCGATTCCGTGGGGCAATATTAATCATAGTCCATACCCTCAGCACTCTCGCCAAGACCTTGCGTTGCTACCAAGCCAGATAGCTATGGAACAGCCAGGCCAAATCATTGTACTTGACACCCATCTGTATCCATTCCGTATAAGCGTGCCTTGGAGCTATTTCACAAGCACGCCGGCAGCTCGTCTATTTAGCCAATTTGTCCTCGGTCATCGTTACTATGCCACATCCGCGTGTTCCTCTTGGTGCCATCGAGCCAACCTCTAGTTTGCCTTGGCATTGGGATTCTTGAACTTCGTTCCCGGCGGGTGGGCATCCTCAGGAAACTTGCAATACGGATGGGTGCAGATTCCATCGCGAATATTCGGGCACTGTTTCACAAAAAGGTTAGCTCACTGCAAGGCTCTCTCTCTCTCTCTCATATGACCGTGGAAAACGTACGTGATGCCCGTAAATGCAATCGTCTAGCGCGCAGCTCTGGCCCGAGACACAAGGATTCTGACGGGCCAGCACGGCGATGGCATGAAGTTCCTCGCTATTAGGCTTATAATTGTGCACGAAGAAGCACGAGTCGCCCTTGGCACACGGACCCCGCAGAAAATGGTTGTTGCAGAGCTTTTCTGCTTCCTTCCGTTTCTTAATACTCTCCATGGCCGTGACGCTGACAGTGATGGGTGCGTCCAGCCCCCGATGCCCAGGATCCCAATCTGGCTGCTGCGGAGGAATCTGCTGGTACTGCACCTTAACAGGCCGTGCGATCGGCTTGGACGGGAAAGGAAGCGTCAGCTGTGGCGTTGGCCGCGGGCTTCCATGGGCGGAGCTAGCAGCGTGGGCATATGTCATTGATAATCGGCGCGGGTAATCTGATGATGCCACGCTGACGGCAGGGCTGGCGGTCCGGGGAGCGGCGTTGTTTGCATTGTTCGGCTTGGGCGGGAAAGGAAGCGTCAGCTGTGGCGTTGGCCGCGGGCTTCCATGGGCGGAGCTAGCAGCGTGGGCATATGTCATTGATAATCGGCGCGGGTAATCTGATGATGCCACGCTGACGGCAGGGCTGGCGGTCCGGGGGGCGGCGTTGTTTGCATTGTCCAATGTCTTGGCTCGAAAAATCTCGCCAAAATCCACCGTCGCAATGTTGGTGGCGGCGACTTCGGGCCTTGCCGAGGCGCCCTCGATAATGGTGAGGCGTCGCCGGTGGACGGGGTACTGGGACAAGTCATCCAGGAATGGCTCGTACGAGGCGTCGCGGGAAATGCCCATGAACACATGTCGGCAAGTGCAATTCCTGAAGTGCCACTTCACAGTGTCTTTTTGGGGGGGAGGGGGCGTGCGCGCAGCCATGTCAGTGCAAACGAAACGAATCGCACGAGAACGCTCTCCCATACCTTTGATTTTGGATGAAACGCCGTGCTTGACACTCCCGACGTCAATAAAGTCAAACGCAGCCTTGGCGTTGGTGAAGCCAAGAGCAAAATCCTTCACGCGCGACAGGTCTTGGCCAAGCGACTTGGCGAGGCCGTCAAAATTGGCTATCACCTTGACGATGACCTCAACATCGTCGGCGTATTCGCCGCACTGCGCTGTGACAGCGACTCCAAGCAGCTGAGCTGCCCTTCTGCCGCCCTCAACACCATGTCTGGCATATAGATCTCGAAACTGCCATAATCCAGTCAATCAACACGTGCCATTAAGGGTGCGTTGCCGTCTGTCCTTGGGAACATACCAACAAAACGTTGCCATCGATTATTACCAGTATGTATTTATTATGATCCTGTTCGACGAGGAAGAGATCGTTAGACGATCGTTCGGCGTTGAAACAGCAGGTTATAGGCTGCAAGTACGTACTTTGAGCTGTTCGTTCTCATTCGCATAACATTCGGCTCGTGCCTGCAAAATTTCCTTGTCGAGCCGACATCTTTTTAGCTCGTCATGTATTTCTTGATTTCGTACTTGTAGTGCCCTTTGGACTTTATCGTAATAAATGAATAGATTCTAGTAGGCATTAGCATGCTTCATCTTGGCCTGCAAAGGACCCGAGGCAGACATACATGGAGTAGGCTTTCAGCTGAGTCTGTTTGCTGCTTTTGTATTTCCTGCCAACGATGGTAAAAATCCACCCAATGTTCTGCTGAACCCATAATGTTGCCGTTCGCGCTGCTATTGGTGGAGAAGGGCGTGAGCAATGACTCGACGTTGGGCCGCGAGAAAGGAAGACGGACGATCTGAACTTTGGTCAAGTATTGGGGAAAGCTTTGTTCGTTTTACTCAGCTCCACGGTGGTGCAGCAGCAGATGGCAAAGAAGGGAAGCAGAAAAAGCGTTTGGTTGGAAAGGTGGTGATGAGCGGGACCTGTGTGAGGGTGCATGTGTATCTATAAATAATGTGTGTGTGTGTGTGTGTGTGTGCGTGTTTATGTTTATGTTTGCATGCAAAGTTTAAAACCAAACTGCCCCAGTTGTTCCGTTTGTTGCTATCGTGATTTTCGCGGTTGACCCAGACGTTCCGAACGCACGCCGGAGCAGATGACTGCAGGATCTCTCAGACTTGGCCGCGTGATCACTTCGTAAAGTTCAGCGAAAGTAGGCGGCACGGCGCGTTCGAACGCACCAAAATTTGTTCAACTCGATCAAACAGAACAGTGGTCATGCTGAAGATATCAGGCCGCAGGCTACGGATCACCGACGGGCCACTGCGTGTTTGCTCGTCACTTCATTATTGTTCATTGGCCCGCGTGGGAGCCACTCTCGCGCATGCGGCTTTGTTCTTGGCGCCACGGAATGTGTTCGTCAAAGTCTGGTACCACCGCATGGTACTCCAGGGGGTCTGGTGTCATGCAGATTGCGGTAGAAGCTGCAGAGTTGATAGGGCAGGTCGAGATGGGAGGTGACACCAGATCAACTGTCGGTAAAGCTGCTGGCAGTATCTGGTCTTCTGAGACCACATGGAGCACGCAGACGTGACGCAAGCTGCTCGTCCCGTCCACTTTGACGCCGACCGCCACTTTCAGCTCGGGGGCCTTCCTGACGCACGCTTGTTCTCTCCTCTTCTCTTCTCATCTTATCGATTCCTCCCTTGACGCCCGTCACCACCAGGCAAGGGCTTTGTGAAATGCACAGGTTATCTGTCTGGTTGTGGCGCTGGGTCCAGCATCGACTAGCTGCTTTGCAGGTGTTTTCGTGACCTGGCTAGGCTAGGTTGCCGCAGACACTATAGGGTATTAGGGCCCTGTACTGGGACCAGCATTCTGAACCTTAGCAACCCAGTGACCTCCGGGTCTGCCAGGCGCTGTGATACTTTCGTCGGCAGCACCTGGAGCCACCTCCTAGCCAGATAGCTGGTGTTTTCTAGCCGGCCTTGGTTTTGCTTGTTGGCTTCCTTGAAGACTTGACGGGCCACAGGGCCGGGCCGCGCAGATGGCTAGGCTGCCTGCTGGATTGTTGCTTGCGCTGCTGGTCAGGACCGTCAGGGTCGGGGTCGGGGTCAGGATTCACCGACACAACACGGCGGTCAAGGCAGCTGCCCCTTGCCCGTCCCCCTCTTGTGGAAGATGCACGCCACCATGCACGCTGATGACAGTGCACAGCGGCCCATGGTCCATCCATTGGAAAACAGGAATGCTCATCCTCCCATGGGAAATTGATTGAGTATTTGCCACAAGGTACCATTGCCGATCTCGCCGCCAAAATGCCATGTCAGGCTATCTGGAGCAATCGATGCCTCGGCCGCGTCGGCCGCAGGCATCACGAACTCCGCTCCAGTCGGAGAGTCGTTAGCGGCCTGCAGGTCGTTGAAAAGCAGGTCGGAGACGGCAAACGTCGGTGCAATAGATGCCAAGCTCTCTGGTCTAGGGGTAGACATCCATCGCGACGTAGACAGCCATGTCAAGTCTGTCTCGGCAGCCTGCGACACAAATGTCGCGGATGACGACGAGACAGTATTGCTATTGGCATCAGCCGAAGTTTTGAAAGAATCCGGTGATGTCATGTTAGCTGACACCTCTGTCGTAGAAGATGGCGTCTCACTCATGCTTCCTCCCGAAGCCGGCGTCCTCATCGCCATGGCCCTGTTGAGCTTGGAAAGGATGGTTTGCAAGACGCCTTGTGCTGCTTTGGCAAGGGGGTTGCGGGACTGCATCGTAGCGAAGCGCTCAATCGCCCACCGAACATGCGTGACGGAGCTTTGCTTGGAGTCTGTGTGCTCTAGTGGAAATAGTATGTACACGGACGCGATGAGCACAATGGCATCGAACGCACCAAAGAAGAGCATGAAGCTTTCGCACGAAACGATTTGCGGTCAGCCGTCAAGGATCCGTGCCTTTTCTGTTCTCTTTTTGGGGGAATGGGGAACGAAGAGATCAGGAACTACTTACTTTCTCCAGGATTCGCTCGGCATGTCCTCAAACATGAGCCTCTGCATCTCTAACAGGCCAAAGCTCGCTTTGAGAGCTTCGAGGCGACTTTCTTTGCGGTGAAAGACGTAGGGTCGATGCAACGCCATCAGACTGAACTCATGAAGCATCTCGGTGTAATATCTCGTGGCTTGTATCCAGCGCAGCTCTGGGAGGTGATCCCACCGAGTGTCGGCATTTTCCAAGCGGAAAACGGCGGGCTTGGCCTCATTGACTTCCATAATCGTCTGCTGCAGTCTATCGACTTTGGAGAAGCTCTTGGGATGGGAGCCTTCCTGCTCAAGGTCTTGAATCGCCCGCAAGGGCCCAGTGAGCGTCTGGAGCCACAGCAAGCGCGTGAGCGGCGTCGGCGGCTCCTCTTCAGCATCCCGGGCTACCACGGGCGTCTTGCAGCAATCTGCTGACGTCGGAGCGTCGACAGGCAGCGAAGGGAGGCCGCGCTTCCAGTCGATGGTCCCAGGGCGCCCCAACACGAGACACATGTTGATGTCCCTACGATGTGTCAATGACGTCGAGCAAGCAGAAAGGGCAGTCCAGGCAGGAACCATTGGGAGTAGATGAGCCGGGTATGGGAACCAACCAGATAGCCAAGACCATATACATCTTTCTCCTTCTTTCAATCGCCCATCGATTCTTTAGAACATCTTCTAGCTTAGCTCCAGGTGCTGTCGGGTCCAGGCTGTCTCGGTGCATGCCCAATTCTTGGGCGTCCCGAATGGCAATCGCCACCATATGCCACTGCGTCTTCGTGTAAGTACAGAAGCTTCGCCGAGCGGTCGAGACGCCTGCAGCAAAATGTGGGTGGACTCACCGACTCTGTAACCTTTGCTGTAAACTTGAGGAACGAGGCGCGCAAAAATTCTGCCTGCACCGTCGTGACGCCGAGGTCTCTCTTTCCGAGAAGTCTTACGAGTTCAGTGCCGCTGTCACTGTAATCACATGCTAAGTCTTCAAAGGTCATATTGGCCGCATACTTCAGCTTGGAAAAATCCTCCATCATCTCATCTGGAACCACAAGCAGCGCTGTAGCAATCATCTGAAACAATACGGCCGGGAACGCCCTCAGCTCTGGCGACATTCCGTGCGGGCCTTCTGACGAGAATATGCTGAACGGCAGAGTGTTCCATTCACTCAGTTGCCTTTGGAATACGTCAGGATCGACAAAGTAGTACTGCCAATTGAACTCTCGCATGAAAAGACTGACAATTCGGTCGATGAAGTGTTTGGCAGGCAGCTGCCGAACAATGCTCTTGTACTTCTCCCTCAACACGTCCGAGCTTTGACAGGCGTCAGGCAAGGTGAGGCCCGTCATGGTCTCCTGGTCGTCTGGAGTCGACGCCATTTCTAGTCTTTTGAGAAAGCCGAGAGTGGACGCGCCAGTCTGCCCATATCCCCATGCCGCAGCTGTGCTGGACAAAGGCTCCTTGTGGCCGGCCGAAGGCGAAAGCTCATGCCTAATGGTACCCGACGTTGCTTTAACAATTCGATCCTTTTGCTCGCGAGGCCTGGGACAGCCTGACACATAGCTGCAATCCGATTCTTTGCTCCGGGAGCGACAATTTGCACAAGGAAATTCTCGATCACACTCGGCCAAAAGTCAGCACCGGATGTCCTGAATGACAAGATGATGGGGCACAAACCTTTTGTTTCCTCCGATGGCACTCAGTGCATGACACCACGGTACGACGTCTCTTCTTCGGCGGCATTGGATTTGAGGGCACGAAGCAGCCAGCGTCATCTGCGTCGCCCATACCGGCAGGTAGTTTTTGACGCTGTGGCATGGCTCCCCGCCGGCAGTTGCTTCGAGACGGGCGAATGACGACCAAACAATCGACACCGGTGCTGATATCACTTCACAGGGTTACATGTCCCCTTCCATTACAATGTTGCGAAGCCAATCACATGACAATGAGCCCATACCACAGCCTTGTACCATGCGATGAGGTCAATTGCCGCCCGGGACAAGAGACAACCTGGAGTAAAGCAGCTCAAGTAGCTCGTGTCTCCCTGCAAGCGAGTAGCAAATGGATCGATGAACCGAACCCGGGAGGTGCAGCAGAAGTTCCGCTGCGCACTCTCTTCTTAATGTCGATTCGCCCAGTCCCTCTGGGCACTGCCCTTCAGGTTTCGTCCGTTGGCTCGGTCTGATTCCCAGTCCGTTCAAGCGCACACAACAGCGTGTGGTTCGAGACCCATGATGATGGGTACCATTGGCATGATTCCAGGTCTGAGGCGGTCACGTTTGGGCATATGATGCACCACAGTCTGATGCATTTTGGGTCAGAATAGCAAGAAACCGCAAAGAGGCAGTTGAATGACAGTAGATGGACGAGCCACGGCAGGTTCGGACTTGTGGCGCAGCCTATCTCCGCCATATTAAGTACCTGTGCTTACTCAAGAACTTGCATAAGTACTTGCCTAAGGTACCGTAGGTAGTAGATACCCTAACCAAACCGTTTAAAGTAAGTACCTGAGGTACCTAAAGGTAGGTACTGTGCACACTGCATCTAGGGGTGCAGGGGCCGCGGTGACCGTCCAGGGATCTTGTGCGGGGCCAAAACTGCATGCTTCGGAGGAACATCCTCATGCTTGCTGCTGATGAACCCCATCAGTCTCCAGTACTTAAAGTACTCAAGTATTCTATTCCCATAGGTCAAAGTGCTTTGCTATATGTATGCCTTACAGATTGAGTGCCAGAAGCGACAACATGGCAAGGTCTGGCTGTGATGGGAGTACAATTGTGTCACTGTCTACAATCAGGTCAGGTCGTCCTCTCCTCTCTGGTGCTTGAGAGGAGCAAGCTCTCGTGGCATCATCAGGGTCCACGACCAGACTCCCTGCAGCCAATCACGTTGGTCCGTACGGCGGCGGGCCGCGTGCAATTCCGATGCGATTTATTACACCGCGGTCCAGTTCTCGTCGACCACTGTCCACTCGCTGACCAGCCAAAAAAAAAATACACACATGCCCATACCCATCCCGTCGTCGTCAATAGTGCAAGGCCAAGCAGGCGGCGTTGGCTGGTCTTCACCCAGTTGGCCCCCGAACCTCAACCAGATGGGCCTTGCTAGATAAAGCAAAGTACTTACCTTATACGTGAGGCGGCTGCTGCGCCCTATCGGTTAGCCCACCAATAGCGGCGCTGCGTCCCAGACATGGTCGACATCTTCTTATCAGAAGCTCCCGTCCTTGCCCAAACCCTGTCATATCGTCTCGTCGCCATCTCCATCGTCTGACATACTTTCTCTGTCTTCATTGTCGCAAGGAAAGTCGGGGGAGATTGGTTCTCCTCTTGAGCCCGTCAGATTCCTCCGCACGTGGTCCGCCACCAGGACACCCCAGTCGCATCTCCTTTCCCTGGCATTCTTTGATCCGTTGGCCGAGCTTCGAGACGGACGACAAGCAAACCTTGCGCAAGATCCCGTTCGACCAGAAATCAGCACAGTTGGCCATTTCCCATTCGTTGCAACTTCCTCTGCAAGGCACTACGTGTTTCGTCTCTTCAGCGACATAGCTCGAAATCGATCATTCTCTTGAAGAAAAAGGCATAAAATGTCTTCCCGACAGACCCGGAGAAAGTCTGCCAAGCTTCGCGAAGAAGCTGCAGCCGCCGCAGACGCTTTGTCCGATGATTATCAGCTGCAGAAGACCATCACGATGAATGGCAATGGCTCTCCTCGCCTCGCATCAGACGTGGCCGATCCGACGTCACCGGAAAACATATTCCTCTTCTGGCCTAACATCATCGGTGCGCCTGCGTCCATCTCTTCATCTGTCTCAAAACACCGAGTAGCTAATCACAGTACGTTCTGCTATAAAGGTTACGTCCGCATCGTCCTGGCCATCGCCTCCCTATACTACATGCCCGTCCACCCTCGGACATGCTCCGTACTATACAGCATCTCCTGCCTGCTCGACGCGATCGATGGCTACGCCGCCCGCTTCTTCGAACAGTCGACACGCTTCGGCGCCGTTCTCGACATGGTCACCGATCGCTGCACCACGTCCTGCCTCCTCGTCTTCCTGTCCTCGGCATTTCCCCGATGGGCAATCTTCTTCCAGGTCCTCATCGCCCTCGACTTTGCCAGCCACTACATGCACATGTACGCCACTCTTGTGGTCGGCGGCTCCGACTCGAGCCACAAGAACATCGACAAGACCCAGAGTTGGCTCCTGAACCTGTACTACACCAACAAGGTAAGCCTCCTTCTCCGCAATATTCTGCCTGTCGTCATATCTTTGCGCCAGGTAACTGACCCGAAGCCCCCATGAACAACAGACCGTTCTCTTCACCCTCTGCGCCCTAAACGAGCTTTTCTTCATCGGCCTGTACCTCTTGGCCTTCTCCTCGCCCTGGCTCTCACCTCACCTACTTAAGAGCGTCGAGCAAACCAGTGGCGGCCACATCAACCCCGGAGCTCCAGTTAACACCTCGCTGCTCCGCCAGATGTTTCCCGACCCATTCAGCGCTGCCGCCCTCGAGATCGCCCGAACCAACAAGATGGACTCGCTGGTACCCTGGGCCATTGCCGGCATTAGCCTGCCCTTCATGGTCACCAAGCAGATCATCAACGGCGTGCAGCTCTTCAGGGCAAGCAGCTCGCTCGCCGAGGTAGACGTCAAGATGCGTCGGGAACAGGGGCTCCCACGAAACAAGCCCAAGGCCAAACGCGTCTAATTCACCAGCCTCGTAGGATGTACACGAGTTCTCTCCGTTGAGCGGCCGTGCCCTTGCTTCTGGGCCGTCGTTTGTATTTCTTCCACTAATGCGACGGTGTTGCGGCACCTCATACTTTCTTTACGGCGGGACCTCTGCCACCCTTTCGATGCATGGTTAGGCGTCCTGGAAAGCGGAGGGAAAGGCACGATACAGGCTCAGACGGAGGCGTTAATAGTTTCAAAAGTCACCGGCAGGAAAAGAAACGGTGCGGTGTAAGTCGAGCGTGCGTGGATGAGTGCACCCTGTACTGTAGAGAACGACAGGATTGTGTGGTCGAGCAACCCCCGGGATTGGGCTGCGGGCAGTGCTGCATAAAAGGGGGATCACCATCTGGGTGCTCAACACATAGTAATGAAAGGACTACCTCGCATGCAATCATTTTCGTCCGTTCTTATATCCATTCATCTGTCTCCTTGCCCGAATACCTCGGATTACTCAATATTCAACAGCCTCGCGTGTCAAGCCACAAAGCTTAGACACACGACATTTCTACCGCAAATCTCGCCGTCACATGTGCTGACTGGCCGCCCTGGGCGCGTCTGAGCCCGTGGCCACACCACGGCTCGCCTCGTTGCCAACTGCGCTGCCCACAACACTGGCATCTTGACCTTGAACGGCGGCAGCTGCACTTGGGACCGCCGCGAGGGGCTGAGCCATGCCATACCAGGCAATGACGCCAATACCCAAAAGTCCCGTGATAACGCTGAACACGAGGGCTACGATGCCTCTGGTCGTAAAGCTGGGTTTTCTTCGAGTCAGCGCGGACAGGACTAAAAACGGCGCGAAGGAAGACTTACCCTTGCGGAAGGGGATCAGGAGGAGCGTTTTGGCCCGTGAGGTCGAGCAGGTCTCTGGTGTTGGCAGCTGCATTGCCTTGAGTAGGGATACCTGCCGCCTGGCACGCGGCCAAGTGGTCAGCGGGAATGCTGAGACCTCTTTGCAAGTCCGTGGGAGCTTCGACGAATGTGGCAATGAGGCCAGAGATGACGTGCCACTCTATGTGACAGTGGAAAAGCCATACGCCGGGATTGTTCGCCCTGAATCGAATGACCATGTGGCCGTCGGGGTAGAGGACCAGAGTGTCCCGCCGCATGGGCACTCTGGGAAACGTCTTGCCGGCCGGACCATCCCACGTGCCGGCAGATTCGTTGGAGCGGTAGATGGCTTGGAAGTTGTGTCCGTGTAGATGGAACGGGTGACGGCCCGGGTCGAGGTTGTTGACGACAATCTGCACAATCTCGCCCTTGTTGAGGACGAAAGAGTGCGTGTAATCGCCGTATACGGCGGGATTGGTGGCCATGTCACCAGCGCTGAGGACACTGTACAGTGTAGGTACTTTGGGAGTCCTGTATGTGATGTCGTTGAAGAAGGCGTAGTTTGCGCCATCACCGAGGTTATCCATGACAACGTTTAGCTCAACGGTGCGGTCTGGCTCGGGGAGCAGTTCCATGCCATCATAGGCCTCCAGCGTCATGTCGTCAAAGGGCTCCAACGTGTCCACGAGCGCTGGATCGGGAAAGGGCTTCAAACTATCGTAACTCAACCACCCGGTGCAATTGTAGTTGAGGTCTGGTGGAAGCTGATCGAAGAGTGTCTGTGGGACATCATCAGCAAGATTAGAGAGTGGGGGGAAAGAAAGGAAGGGCGGTTCTTGTTTTCAAGTCTTACCGTGTCCATACTCGTCACAAAGGCAAAGTTTGCGTTGGTGTCGTTCTTCGTCGTCAGCAGGAAGCCGACTCGCTGGGCGGCGGAGAGGTAGATCATGTCGGCTTCGGCATCCCTGGTGTACACGCCGTCGACTTCCACAATGCGCATCTTGTGGCCCTCAAACCAGAGGTACTGACCAGCGAAGGCACCCATGTTCACGACGCGGAAGAAATAAGTCTTTCCAGGCTGGACCGGCACCCTGACATTTTGACTGTCATTGATGAGCGCGGCGTTGGGGACAGGCTCGGCACCAGTTGGGTTAGTCTTGGCCATAAAAGGCGGGATGAGGGTCTGGATTTCATCGTGGTACCAGTCCGAGAGTGAAAGAATGATTTCGCCATCAACCTGCGTCTTGTATGGGAACGAGGCATCGTGGACAATGAAAGGTCCACGAAGGCCGTCAGGATATTGGCCATCATTGTGGGAGTGGTACCAGTACGTCCCGGGTTGATCAACCTGAAGCGTTTCATATGCGATTAGCGAACGGAAACATTGTCTTCACCTCCAGACTACAATCGCCGCAGAGCGTCGAACTGAGCATCGTTAAAGCATACCGTGAAGTTGTAAGTCAAGGAGCCACCCGGCGGAATGGCGCACTGCGTCACGCCCGACGGGCCGTCCATCTGGTTCGTGCCATTTTGGAATAAGCCGTGGAAATGCAGCGACGTTGACTGATTGCCCAGCTGATTGTTCACATTGATGACGATGCGATCCCCGACATTGCACTCGATGGTCGGGATTGGCCATTTTCCGTTGATACCAATCACAGGCCGCTCGAAGGCATTGTCGGGATTGGCCCTGACCCAAGTGACGTTGAAGTCGTGGTTGATGGTGAGAGCGGCTGCCAAGATTGATGTTGATGCAGCCAAGACGGCCATCAGAGCCGCGAGACCCTTCAGTTGCATGGTGGGTTGCAATGAATCCCAAACAAGATCTTGAATAAACGTGCTCAACGTCTTATCTGAGCCTCAAGTGAGCACGTTTTTGTCTCTTCTACATATGTAGGCACCAGGCGCAGGCACACTTCTTCACACAGCTGACGGGACGCAAGGCGATGGGGGAACAGTCCAATCGGTCACTCGGCGGGAGCCAACGCTTCTTGGCGGCGGCATTCTATTTTCACCCACCTCTCACGTACTCGCCGAGGATGTTCCCGGCTATAACGCTGGAACGAATCCACGAGGATCCAGAGGCGCCGAGATTGCGCTCCCCTCCGGGTCTCGTGTCCACCTCGATGGAGTCATGGACCAGTCACACTCATCAGAGCCCGAGCCCACCGCAACCATTTCGTTGGCGAGGGCGGAGACCGGCCACACTGGTTGGCTTGGCTTGGCTGCTGGTCTCACCTGATGGGCGCGAAAAGTTTGCAAAGCTGAAATTAATTGAAATGCGTCAAGCCCAGGCTCCGCGGTGGCTGGACGCTAATCGACTGATTGATAACTCTAGACTGGACGCTAGCGCCACACGGTCCATCTGATAAGCGGCATGGGAGGGTGTTCTCTCTGACGCCACTGCACCACGTTTTTGTTTCTGCTCAACGCACTCCGTATTAGCTTTGATGCATGGAGTTCTCCGCCCTCCGCCTTTAGGCGCGCCTTTGCGGATCGACATGGCCCGCGGGGTCCTGACTCTGTGAAGGCTCGCGTCGGCGCTGGCAGGGAATGAAAATTTGGCAGCATGGCACGCGCAACGAAAGAGCAAATATCAGTCTCGAGAATCGCGGCCAGCACGCTGCTCAGCGTGCCAATCACGCTGATGCGGTAGAATGTTGTTGTCGATGTATTGGCGTCACTTCCAAAGCAAATGGCAGGCTCCATCCTGATCATGCGCCGGCGAGACGTATCCCTGGACTCGTCTGCCCACTGCCTCGATGCGCGCACCGGCAGCATATTGCCGTGTGGCTGGCTTCTCAGAACTGTCAGCTCGGACCGACCGAAACAGCCTACTCGGACGCCGGTTTCCTGAGGATCCCTGGTGGTGAAAGATCGTCAAAGAAAAGCCAGAGCAACCAGTCGCGAGTAACCGGCCAAGCTGCCAATTCGGGAAGAGTGGTGGAGCTTTTCGTCTAATCAATCAAAGTGGCATGATCAGCCCGATGATGGAGTCTCCCTCGAGACCTGTCTATCGTTATCTGATCCGAGTCTGTCCACTGGCGTCTCGTTTCAACCCCGGACTCAACACTTGAGCATGGGCCCCTTGCGAGTCCACCACCCGACGGTCCGACAAGGACAGGCCTATCAAGGCCGGCCGACTGACAGGAAGGGTAGCTTGGGTGGGCACCACACTTTTTCGTTGACCAGACGCTGCACAAGGGGCGAGCCTTTCTGAGCACGGTCTCGTCCATCAGAAATACCCCCTCGCTCGCTGTCCCATCCTTACATGCTTCGTCGGATCTGGTCTCATCGATGCATCATTGCTCACCATGGCCAAGGACGTGTTCTCGGTCCCCATTTTCCTCGTCGTCTTTCGAGAGACGCTCGAGACAGTCATCATCGTCTCGGTGTTACTTGCCTTCCTCAAGCAGACCCTCGATGGCCCCAATGCTGACGCCAAGACGTACAAATCTCTGCGACGCCAGGTAAGTCGAGCAATTGGCTGTATGCGAACCCTCAGCATCCCGCAAAACACTAATTCTCCATGACGAAAGGTTTGGCTGGGCGTCGCCGCTGGCTTCCTCATTTGCATGATAGTCGCTGCAGCCCTGATCGGCGTCTTCTACACCGTTGGATCCAACTCATGGGAAAAGTACGAGAACTACTATGAAGGCGCATTCTGTCTCTTCGCCGCCGTCATCATCACCTTCATGGGTGCCGCGCTGCTCCGCATTGGCAAGATGCAAGAAAAATGGCGTGTCAGGCTTGCGAGGGCCATGGAGGCTCCCATCCGCGTCAAATCTCGGGGCTGTCTCGCCCACTGGCTCGAGAAGTACGCCATGTTCGTGCTGCCATTCGTTACGGTGCTCCGTGAGGGCATTGAAGCAGTCGTCTTCGTGGCTGGTGTGACTTTCTCGGCGCCTGCGAGTGCCGTACCGTTGCCTGTTGTGGTTGGTCTTATCGTCGGAGGCCTGATCGGTTGGATTTTGTACAAGTGAGTCATATGTCTTCAGAATACTTGATGAGAAGAAAAATCAAAGGGAGCATAAGGTCAGCGGATGACGAGGCACAGCTGACGGGTATTTGATACAGGGGCGGTTCGACTGCCAAGATGCAGATATTCCTGGTCGCCTCCACCTGCTTGTTGTATCTTGTGGCGGCAGGGCTATTTTCTCGTGGTGTCTGGCATCTCGAGGCCCAGAAGTGGAACGACGCTGTCGGCGGCGATGCCGCTGAGACAGGCAGCGGGCCTGGATCGTATGACATCGACAACAGCGTCTGGCATGTCAATGTGAGTGATTCAATTCCGTCACGCCACCAGCACGACGTCTGGTCTCTGACTGTGTCATTCCAGTGCTGTTCACCAACCGGTCCCGATAACGGCGGCTGGGGCGTCTTCAATGCCATCCTGGGTTGGCAAAACTCTGCCACGTACGGCTCCGTTATTGCCTACAACGTTTACTGGATTTTCGTCATGCTGGGCTTCTTCCTCATGCACTTTAGGGAAACGAGAGGCCGTTGGCCTTTCATGAAATCTAAGCCGCCTGCTGACGAGAGCCGCGGCAGCAGCCCTTGCCGAAAAGATGATGCTTTCGAGAAGGTGCCTGGCGTAAAGGAGGCCGCCTCACCGTAGCTCAGCACCATTGAGACATGAAACCATGTTCATCGACATGCGGTCGAAGGGCGACATGTAAATAGAGAAGAGGATGTGTGACTTGATGCGGATTTATCCAAACGCCCAGATCTTCTAATCGGCAAAATTCATCAACACCACGGCAGATATTAGAACTTCACTAGGACATATCGTCAAGATTCGGGCGTCCAATTCCATTTGTCAGCCGTGAATAGACCCCTTGCCATTTCGCTGGGGAAGAGACCTCCTTCGTACCGCAGTTTTTCGGCGTTGCCAATAGCTCTCGTAAATGCGAATATTCGCTTTTCTCTTTTCTCGAGGCCATCAACTCTCTCAGGTGAGTACTGCGGACTTGCGACCCAGGAGACGTCCGATCGCTCCTTTTTCCAGTCAGCATATGAAATAGCCACAGTATGGGACGACAACATCGATCTAATGTAGTCAAGAATGGGATCGATCCGTATTCTTAGTCCGCAATTTTTGTGATGCCCATCTAACTGGTAATTTGGACATTGTTTCAACGTGGACAACAGCTCTGTAATGTTGATAGTCGGCGATATCTCTGATAGTTTGCTCCATGAGGCCGGAGCAAAGTCGACAAGAAACAGCATGCCTTTGGACAGAAGAAACCTGAGCATCTGGCCAAGTTGAAAAGAGTCGCAGGCAGCGCTTGAGTCGTATCCAAGGCTGCATTGGCGTTCGCGAGACGAATAGAGGGTGAGAAAGTGCATCTGTATTGATGATATGGTGTTGAGGATGCAGTCCCTCCTGTGCTGAAGCTCCTCTGAATGGCGCCGCTGTCAGCATATCGCTACTTACTTAGGGACGGAAAGCATGAGTTGGCGGCGTACCTTCTATGCCCTCGGGCAAGTTCCACCACGCTCCAGTCAAGCCGTCCTCGTCCACATTGGTACCCCATAATCGAGAGCCACGGATGACCAGCTCGCGTGATGCTTGACGCAGCTGCATCGGGTAATTCAACAGCCATGCAACGAGGATTCTTTGTCGCAGTACCCGTTCCACCTCAGTGACACGCCCTGCCTCGTCCACGTATGGCTTGCTTTCAGTCAGTGGCCACTTGAACTTGATGTTGCTAAGAGCTCGAGACACTATAGTCACACAATCAAAGCGATCTGCCATGATTGCCAGTGTAGTCACGTACGACATGACAACGTTGGAGGCTGTCCCGATTGGCCGCTGGTGCATGATTCTCAGAACGTCCTCAAATACCGTGTCCCTACCCGCGACTTGCGTGGCTTCGTCGTCATCTACGATGCGAATCGTCGGCAAGTCCGAGGCATCCGCGTCCCCAGGTTTGATTTTTTTTGCGGCCAAATTCGCATGGGCGGCCGATATGAGCCGGCTTTCATGGAAGCCCGAGTTGGTGAAGAGATTGGCAAAATACTTAGACTGCGACCGAAGCGCATCGAGACTCACCCGATATGCTATGGTGGTCTTTGATTGGAATTTGGCTGGAATGACACGGTCGATTTTGCTACGCGCGGCTGCTCTCTGAGATCGTCTAATTGTTCTGTCCGAGGTCTCAAATGTTACAACGAGTATGATGTCGCCGCGGTCAGCGATGCTGATGAGCGGCGGTTCTTCCGGTGTAGGCTGTGCTGGTCCTTCGGCGGGATTTGCTGCAGATCTGCTCATGCTGGAGCGAGAGTAGTTCGACTGGTCGAAGCAGGCGTTGCGCCTCTAGGTTCATCAAGTCAAGAAGTTGTAAATGGCTGACGGCTACCTCTCGCTGGTCGATGACAAGCACACACCAAGTCTTGGCACTGAGTCAGGAATGAGAATGACACTAACTGGAAGCTCAAGACTGTTGCTTTCATGTGGATTCGCGGTCGATATCCGTAACGTAAATGGTGATCAAAATACGCGTCCTACATTCGTTCGCAGAATGCCCCTTGCAGTTGAAGAATATTCGTAACAGAGGCTGCTCATTTGCAGTCCCTGTCCGTGTCGAAACAACAGAAGAGGGGAAGAGCTGCAGGGTAGCGTGGTAGCACCTGCCATGCCAAGCTTATCGGTCGTGAGCAGTTATGGCCCCGAAAAACCCACTTCACAAATCAACGAATTTGAGTTCTGGCATGAAGTTGGGTACTATCTGCTCCGCCCTTACTCGGAAGTTTTCTTGGCTGCAGCAACTGTCTTTACTGTCGGCATCGTCACATTCAAGACCACTTGGTGCATGCAAGACCGAATCGACGTCATGCCTTCGCGGCTCGAGTTGTGAGCTCGCCCCACCCCAAACATTCGAACGCAGTCACCACAATCGAGAGTCGCTGGACGGATCATTGCCTTCGTCCTGCTTCACATCGCAATCCATGGCCTCGCTCAGGCGTCTGGGAAGGTGACGCTGGCGCAATAGCCGTCCATTGACTTGTCTATCTCTCTATGAATCCTCTTGGCGACGGAGCACGATGCTCGGCGTCGGCAGCACGAAACGCGTTATGCAGGGCAGGCTCGTGTCGTCACATTATAGCGACTCTTCTGATGAGTCACACGAGCATGCTAGTCCCGCGGCCTAGCATATGCCGGCAACTACCGCTTCGTTACTTTCACACCTACTTTGTCACGCACTTGCCGTCGTCTTCGCTTCACCCAGACTCCCATCGCAGCATTGGACCTGGCCATAAGCTCCCACGCGATGCTTCGACCCCTCATACACCCGGTCCGGGTCTGTCTCCCGCCGCCGCCTCGATCCCAAATATGGCGAGCCGGGACTTGACTGTTGTCCGAATTCCACTGCGAAGGGCCAAGCATCACTTTGGCTCAGCAACAGCTAGAGGGAGCAGGCCGTACAATGAAGACACAGACCAGGCTGGTACAGTGGACATACCCGCCTTCGCCAAGAGAGCCCCCTTGAGCGTCAAGCAGAAACCCGGAGAAGCTACACCAGCCGACAGTGTGCTCGGCGATCCCCAAATATTTTACTTCGGAGTCTTTGACGGTCACGGCGGAACGCAATGCTCGCAGTTTCTACGAGACGAGCTCCATGGATACGTTGAGGAAGCTGCCAGAGAATTTGGCCTGCAAAGTAGTTTGCGCAAGAAGAAGCCAGGGAGGAACCATGGCGATCAACGTCCGCCAACCAGCACTGGCAGTTCGGGGGCAGCAATGACAAAGCAACGAGCACTCGAGTCCATTGACATGAAGTCCGCCAAAGAGGTAGAGCAGGAGATGCGCACTACAAAATTGACGGACACTGCTCCCAGTTCAGATCCGGCAGGTTCCAGCGACAAACCTGACCATGGGAAACCTCTGACAAGCGCGGCATCTTTGCCCGTTGGCTCCCAAGACATTGGTAAGGCCATCCGGCTCGAGCGGGATCTTGTCGAACTGTACGGCAGCGCCATTGGCGGTTACTACCGGCGCTTCAGTCCAGAACATTTCGATCTATCTGAAAAGCTGATGGGGGAGGTCTCGGTGACCGTCGAGTCCAGCCTTGAGTACGCCTTCTTGCGCGCCGATCTGGACTTTGTTTCAGCGCAGGCGAGGAAAGCTGACCCTGATGACTCCGACATGCCGCTCAACGACGACGAGATACTTGGCATGCCTCACGCGACACCCTCTGGTCACGGCATCGGCGGTAGTATCCGCTTCAAAGGCGGCTCAACGGCTTCTGTGGCGCTCATATCGACGCCAACACCAGCTCCTTTTTGGCACCCGGCCGCTCACTCCACTCTCGTGGCAGCACACGTTGGCGATTCGCGAATTCTGCTTTGCGAGACGGCCACGGGTGTGCCCCATCCACTGACATCAGATCACCACCCTACGACTCCGATGGAGAGTCGACGGCTTCGACGCTATGCACCTGCAGGATCCATGATAACAGGAGACAGTTTCGGCGAGGAGCGCATCGCCGGGTTGGCTAACTCTCGCGCCTTTGGCGACATCAGATCTAAGCGAGTGGGCGTCTCTGCGGAGCCCGAGATCACGCGCGTGGAGATGGGCCCCGCGCAATACTCCTTCTTAGTGCTCATGAGCGACGGTGTGTCGGGTACCCTGAGTGATCAAGAGATTGTGGACGTCATCAAAGAGGCCAAAACGCCGGAAGAAGGCGCAAGACACGTGGTTGAGTATGCTACAGAGGTCTCCAGGGATGGCGACAACGCCACATGTCAAGTAATTCGCTTAGGTGGGTGGGAGAGACGCAGTGAAGGCGGACTAGGGAGCATGGGTACCAAGGAGATTCGAGATGCCAGACGAGCGGAGGCCCAGGATCCAAGGAGAGTCAAAAGATGATGAGCGTGCATAACACGGCGTTCTAGGTGGCGCACCACAGAATATTCCAACATGCAGACATTTGACAAACAGAAAAGGGGAAAGGCAAAATAATGCGAAGTCCAAGCACTTCTTTGATCAAAATCTAACGATTGCGAGTTTGCCGCGACGCCCTGTCCCCGATAAACACCTTCTCTGCACCCCAAAAACAGGCAACAATGAAAAGCCAAAGCTGAGAGCAAAATACGTAAAGGAACTATCCAGACATGTAAATTTCAATATCGACCCTGACCGGGATACTGATTCCATCCTGGGGGAGGCTGCCCTCCCTGATACGGAGGATACTGACCCTGCGGAGGGCCATAACCGGGAGGTCCACCGTATCCTTGGGGAGGCGGTTGTCCCCATTGTCCCGGAGACGGCGCCCCGTAGCCCTGTGGAGGGGGAGGCCCGCCATATCCGGGGCCTTCGTGCGGCTGACCGGCGTAACCCTGGTAGTACTGGCCCGGGGGCGGTGGCGGAGGAGCATTATAGCCGCCCGAAGACGGGCTCTGGTTGAGGTACGACGCTGCCTCTCCCGTGGCTGTGTTGGCCGAGTAAGACGGCGGAGTCGGCATCTTGCTGCTCTGCGGCGCCGGAGACTCAGACACGTAGTTGGCTGACTCCTTTCCGTCGTGACCCGTCATCGAATCCAAGTCGCGCGTTTTGACCTGGGACCAGAGCGAGCCTGCGACTTTGCCGTGGCCGAGCTGGCTGAGTGAGTCAAAAGCGCCATGAGAGTGGCCACAGGCGCCGCCGCCAGCCCTGGTGCCCTTCTGATTGAGAATGTGGTTCTTGCCGTTCTTGACTGATTCAGATGACAGGATACGGTCGAGCTCGTGACGGCGGGGATGCTCGTCTGCCCACTTGCGCACTGTACTAAACATGTCTCGATGGATTTCGAGGGATTCATTGCGCAGGGCGGGATGATGAAAGGCGCGGATGACGTCGTTCACGACTTCGTCAACGGGCACCTTGGGGTTCTCCCACGCAAACAGGACGCGGCTACAACATGTTAGCTGGGCCTTCGGGCATTTGGGCAAAAAAAATAGAGGGAGAACGAAGACGAACGGCACTGCATATTGAAGAATGGTGGCGGCCACACGACCTGCGCATGAATTTAAAACGTTGGTAAAGTGATCCTTGGACAGCATCGAGTGGGTGGGATCGGAGCACCGGTTATTCTCCCAAGGCTCGAGCTGAGACTTGGAGCTGGCGGTGATGACGCCCGACGAACCGTCCTTGAGCACTTTGGTGACGGAGTTAATGATGGGACGGATGAAGGGGGCGAGCAGGCCCAGCACAAAAGCTGTCAGGGTTTCGCTGATGTGTTCGAGGAGCTTCTCGAGTCCGGGTACCTTCGCGATGCCGCGGCTGATGGCTTTCACGATCTTGTCGCGAAATACCAGGATAGGATAGATTCGATTGGCCGTCTTGACGGGGTCAAAGTCCGGGCTCATGCCGGGCACGACATTCACGTTGCCGTCGGCACGGGCACGCTGCTCATTGTCGCGTTGCTGGGCGTCGGATGCCGCCTTGAGGTCTCGCGCCTCGTCTGCAAAGCCGGTCCCAAGATTGGGCACTCGGGATAGCAAAGAGATGAAGTCGGTGGCACCAGCGGAGCCGTCAAAAAGACCGCGATCGCCCGCTGAGGACGAGAAGCCGCCGCTGCGAGCATTCTCGGCGTTCTTCAGCGCCACATCCACCTCATCCACTTCAGACTGGCTCAAGTGATCGTTGGCCTCCCCAATTACTGAATGCAGGAAGTCGACAGCGCCGAAGGTGCCTGTGACGATGGGGAAGATTCGCTTGCCACGAATGTTGACTTCTGTCTGCGTGCCGCAATGGGGATAGACGTTATGAAAACCAAGTTCGCGGAGCGCGAGTTCGCAGTAGTTGCTGTGCGCGCCGAAATCCTCCAAGCAGTGGAGAGCTTGACCGAGACAACGCAAGGCCTCGCAGAGATTGTCGTCCTTGCCCTTGCCATGCTCGCCGCATGTGTATAGGCGACCAAAGTGGATGCTGCGTGCGAAGCTGAAGCGTATGTATGCGGTACTCGTAGCCCATCTGCCTGTCTCGTTGGCAATGTAGTTCTTCATCCCCGTGTTCATGTCGATTTCCGTTTCTACAGGCTCGACAGGGCCGCGCAGTCGAGGATCGAATTTACGGGCATCGATCCCGTCTGCGTAGCCGAGGGGGTTGTCGATGTGCTCTTCGGGACGATAGCAGCCAAGGCGTTCCTCGGTGACTTCAAACTCCTCGGTAGCGTAGCCAAAGGCCATGAACGAAAGAACCCAGACCTAGAGGGGTGAAACGGACATTCAGAAACGTCAATCAAAGAAATGCCAACTGAGCTGGAGAAAGGAGACGACAAGGCTGCCTTCGAGTTGCCTCCCACGTACCAGAATGCGAACGGTTGCGGCATTGACGCCCTTTAAGCTGCCAACATCGACGGCCTGTGAGTAGTCACGGAGCCAGTTTCCAAAATATGTTCGCTTGATCAACATCGACGTCCACTTCTTGCCATGCAGAAAGGCAACGCTGGCCAGCATATCTTCGATGTCTGCAACAGACCTGATTAGCGGAACAAGGTTACTGCAGATGTTTAACTTTGGTAGGGATACTCACCGCCATGGCGCCAGTTGACGCCTTCGACCTGGCATTGACGGAGAAATGATCAGAGAGACGTCGGCTGGAACTTGAGATCATGGTCTAAACACACCTGGGCAATAGAGGGGATGTTGCCAGCACCGAATGCTGCGGCTTTCCCGGGAAGAAGGACGAGGCAAATGCAAAGTGCGAGCAGCCACGTGCTGCGCGGCAATGAGACGGTCATCATCAAAAAATCGATTCTCGGGAACAAGTGGAAGATGAATGGGGAAAACGGCTTTGGGAAGAGGCCACTGCAAATCACGATAGTGCCTTTTTATAACAAAGGAGCGGATGAAGTTCGCATCTTGCGCTCCAGCCAAAGCTTCAGCCCCGCATCGAAACGTCACCTCAGCCACATTGTATTATCGACACAGCCAGTCGGCGCGAGTCAGGTCGCGTTACAGCTGAAAAGGCGCTTGCCTCGACTGCGTGTGGGGGGAAAGCCATGGCATGAAGTGACAGTCTTGTTCACGACGACGACGGTCATCGCGCTATTGGCCGGTTGGAGGCCGCCAGAAGCTAGGCCATGGGAGGGCGAGCAGCGCGTTCCAAAGCTTGATGCGGTCGAGGATTTGCGACTCCCAGTCTTCTGCTCCATCCCCTTCTCCTATTGCTGACCCCTGCCTGCTCCCCTGCACCCCTAATATCTCATCCCCGGAGTTTCCCTCCGCTCCGGTGCCTAGTGCACCTGCAAGTTGCAGCACGTCGCTGTCAGCTCACAAAAGCCATGGCGAAATTCCCCATGTTGTGATAATGCTACGCAAATACATACTCCGTACGGAGTACACCCACTGTGTAGACTGATCTGAGTCGAGATGAACGGTGATTGGGTGGAGTTCATGTTGCAGCGTGTTCCCGTCTCCGTCCTCCTCCTCCTTGCCGTCCATGGCCCTGCACATCGACCCAGCCTAACGCCACCTCGAACCGTCGGCATCCGCATTGTGTTTACCTCAGCTAAGACGGATCGAGCCATCCTCATTAAAAACTCCCACACCTTGCCCCTAACGTTCATTGCCTCTTTTCCAACATCCGCCAGTTTCTTTGCCTGTTTAACATTATTGGTCTTCATTGCAGCTCTGCTTTTATTCACACGTCTGTATTGACTCTCGACAGCTCCCAAGCCCACCCTCGTGCGGATCCCACGCCGCTGCGACGTCTCGACGCCACCCTCGCATCCGCCCAACCCGGCCGCGTTCGACACCACTATCCGTCATGCCGGCCAGAACGCTGCCGACCTTTACGCGCGCAGAAGTTGAGGCGCACAGCTCGGCCTCTTCATGCTTCGTCACCATCGATTCCAATGTATACGACGTCACCGACTTTGTGGACGATCACCCCGGTGGTGGTAGTCTGATCATCGAGTACGCTGGGAAAGACGTCAAGGATATTCTCAAAGACCCCTTGTCGCATACCCACTCAGAAGCTGCCTACGAAATCCTTCAGGACTCTTTGGTCGGCTTTGTTGTGAAAGAAAAACCGACTGTCGCCGCAAATGGCGGCGCATTAGTTTCGCCTGCAGCCGTTAACACCAGACCATCGACTCGCGGAACTGAAGAGGCCGTTGTTCATCCTCGCACTGGCATGTCCTGTGAGGAGGATTTGAGCAAAGACACCGACTACGCTCAGGACTTCAAGAGGCACAAGTTCCTGAACCTTGATGAGCCCCTCTTTCTGCAAATATGGTACGGCGGCTTCAGCAAGGAATTCTATCTGGACCAAGTCCATCGGCCGCGCCATTACAAGGGGGGCGCTTCAGCGCCGCTTTTCGGAAACTTTCTCGAGCCTTTGAGCAAGACTCCGTGGTGGATCATACCAACATTGTGGCTGCCTTGCATTGCCTACGGAATGCACGTCGCCAGTGCAGGACTTGAGAACGGCTTCGCGTCGGCTGGATACTTCGCATTTGGCATCTGGCTGTGGACTTTTATCGAGTACTGCCTGCATCGATTCCTCTTTCACTTAGACCAGTACGGAAAATTATCCCCCCTGCTTTTCATTGCTGCTGTTCATGTGTGACTGACTCGACGCGGTTGCAGCTATCTTCCCGACAATCGAGTCTTCATCACTATGCATTTCTTGCTGCATGGAATTCACCACTACCTTCCCATGGACAAATACCGACTCGTCATGCCACCAACACTGTTCGTCGTGCTGGCTGCTCCTTTTTGGAAGCTGGCGCACGCCGTCTTCTCTTACAACTGGTACGCCGCTACAGCCGTCTATGCTGGTGGCATTTTCGGCTACGTTTGTTACGACTTGACTCACTACTTTCTTCATCACGAAAACCTACCACTCTGGTACAAGCAGCTCAAGAAATACCACCTGGCTCATCATTTTCTGGACTATGAGCTTGGGTTTGGGGTCACCAGCAAATTCTGGGATCAAGTTTTTGGTACCGAGCTGCAGACCTCTCTCAAGACCAGATGATCACGACGGTCGTTAGCGCCGTTACCCCTTTCTTCTTTCTATCAAACCACCTCTGCCAGGCTCCCCCCTCCTGTACATCAAATACGTCGCCTGCCTGACCTGTACTGGAGTTTGATGCAATCTGGCGATGTGTGAAACGACGATATATACTTTAGTAATAAGTTCAAGTGTCGTTGCATAGCGTTGTCTTTACTTCCGCAACCCTTGAGCAGGTCCTTGGGGGATGAAGGACGGAGAGCTCAGCTGTCGGCTCAGATGGGTATGGGCAGACACTAATAATTATCAGAAGGAAATCAGAATGAAGGAAGTCGTATAATGTAAGACAACCTCGTTTCTCCTCGAGGTGGCTTTACGAGAACATAAAGTATTCAATATGTGCGCATTGCAGCTACATTAGGGTCAATGGAATGGTGGTTCACGGGCCATTCGATACTCTCTGTACAGTATGCCTCGCAAGGGATGAATCATGATGGATCCAGAAGGCCATGAGACGCATAATAACTGATGGGATAATCCAAGCCAACGTTCGGACTCCTGGCTGACGGCGAAACGAAAACTCCTTGAGTTGTCGGTTCCATCTCGCGCGCAGAGTAGTCGGAAGCCGCTCGCCCGGAGATGATGGATCACGACGCAGCCATTGCAGTCGTAATGTGCTATGAACGGACAAGCAGGAGAAGGATTGCGCGCAACGACTTGTACCGCCATCGGAGGTATGCAACGGCCGCCGAGAGGCAAGAGGAGAGCAAATGGTGAAGCCAGGAGATGGATACCTCAGCCAGTAGGTTACTTTTGCTACTAAGTACCTAGGTACTAAGTACCGTAGTCACAGTGCACACTTCACAGAGTGGGAGAAGGACGTTCAGTAAAAGGGGTCACCGGACCAGAATGGGTGGTAATGCGCGTTATGCGACCAGATCAATCTGGTCGAGAGGGCGGAGCAGGACAAGATGAACGACGGAGATAAAGGGTGAAGCACCACCGATAACAGGGTGTTAGTACTAGTACTCGGAGCTTTTGGGCAACGTTATCATCCGATGGCCGGTTGGCTGCGCTAATAATGTCGGGTGTGATGACCACGGATCCCGTATAAGATTTGTGAAGAACGAGTAACCTAACACCAGTTATTTCATCGAGTCTTTCAGACAGCTACGGGCCAGAACGTTGCCGGAAGAGCGTGAACGTAAAGAGTCTTCGCATCCACATGCCCGCGTGAGGTACAGCAGGAGGTTGTCAAGACCTGAATAAAGCCGACAATGACCCTGAGCAAAAGAGGGAAGGTGGGCAAATGAAGATGGATAGTATCACGTGATGAGCATGAAGTTTCCTCCATCGCCTCCGCTCGCCCGGCAGATGTGCGCTACCCTCTCATATCAGGTCTGACCAGTCCACATACTCCGCACTCTTTACGACTTCCTCAAAATTTAGGAGCCCTGGAGACCTGCGCACATTCGATCAAAGTATCATCAACTGCTGCCTCCAGGCGGTGTGAAAGTACTGTGAAGCAGACTACAAGCAAAAGGGGGAAATACTCACAGTCGGTGGAGAGTACGTGATCATGTCAGGTTTGGACGTGGAAGCCCTGCTGGAGGCCACGGCCCGAAGCTCAGCGCAAAAGAACTCTGGTGCTCAGAACGGTGACTCGTCTAGAAGCGAGCGCAATGGCCGTGTCCACAACGGATCCGATCGTGACGGCTCCAAGAGCCGCGACCACAGCCGCACTCGTGATAGAGACGGCAATCACGATCGTCGGCGCCGCGACCGCCGAGATGTGACACCTTCTCGACACCATCGTAAGGGCACGCCCGGCGACGCAACTCCGCGGAGCGATGCTGGAAGTCAGCGCAGCAGACGTCGTAGCGAAAGTCGTGACAGAGACCGCTACAGCTCACGCCGTAATAGGGATGCCGATTACTATCGTGGTCGACGTGGGCGATCCCGCTCGCGCTCGCGATCTCCCCGTCGTCGTCCTCATCCTCGAGACGATAGAGATCGCCGGGATCGTAGAGAGCGCTCAGACCGACGAGACTACGCCCACGGTGGAAAGGAACGGTCGCCTGCCAGACGATCTCGGACTCCTCAGCCAAACGAGGATGAGCGAGACAGTCGGACTGTTTTTGTTCAGCAGTTGGCTGCGCGTCTGCGTAGTGACAAGCTCAAAAAGTTCTTTGAAGATTTCGCTGGTCCCGTTAACGAGGCTCAGATTGTTAAGGACCGTATCAGCGGGCGCTCCAAGGGGTAAGTGATGAGACATACCCCCTTCAAATGACTGCTGCACAAACACGTGCGGTCAAAATTGCCTGAAGTGAGGCTAATCATGGGTCGATGGCAACAGCGTCGGTTATGTCGAGTTCAAGAGTGAAGAAACGGTCCAAAAGGCACTTCAGCTTACCGGAAAGCCATTGGCAGGTATACCCATTATCGTAAAGCTCACGGAAGCTGAGAAGAATCGACAAGCTCGAAATACGGAGGCAACGGGTGGACATCCGAATTCAGTCCCTTTCCATCGACTCTACGTTGGTAACATTCATTTCAACGTCACAGAGCAGGACCTGCAGGCCGTTTTTGAACCATTCGGCGAACTGGAGTATGTGCAACTGCAGAAGGACGACAATGGTCGCAGTCGAGGATATGGCTTCGTGCAGTAAGTGTTGAACCTGCTGGTAGCACTCTTCTGGAGACCAGCAAGGCCCGAGACACTGACAGGCGGGCAGATTCCGCGATGCTGGACAGGCTCGTGAGGCGCTGGAGAAGATGAACGGCTTTGACCTCGCAGGCCGACCCATCCGAGTCGGTCTGGGCAACGATAAGTTCACCCCTGAGAGCACGGCCAACTTGATGCACAGGTTTTCAGGACAGAACAACAACAGTCACAACTTTCAGGGCTCGTCCTTCTCTGGAGCCGGTGGCCGGGGCTCGCAGGCCTCGTCCACCTTCGACAGGGCAGGAGGACGAGACAGCGACAAGGCTGGCGGTGCGAGTGCACTGGACGACACGGATGTTGCTGGGGTAAACTTCAATAACTACAGTCGCGATGCGTTGATGAGAAAGCTTGCCAGGACCGACGAACTACCCAGCGGACGAGATGACCAAGCTGCTTTGAAGCCCAAGGCCGAGGCGAAACCGCTGCCGGTGAATGTCAACATGGCCAGCCGCTGCGTGGTGCTGCACAACATGTTTGATCCAGAAGAGTAAGAAAGATGATTCTCTCCTTTCCTCTTATCTGGCTCATTCGCTAAGAACTGTTCTTTCCTCATAGAGAAGAAGGCGAGAACTGGGTCAAGGAGCTCGAAGAAGAAATTCGCGCCGAAGCCGAGAGGCAATATGGTCACGTTGTTCATATATCTGTCGATCCCAACTCCAAGGGTGACGTTTATCTCAAATTCGACAAGGTTCAGGGCGGCGAGAATGCCATCAAGGGCCTGAACGGAAGATATTTTGGCGGCAGAATGATTAATGCCTCTCCAGTCGTCGACGCTGTCTATAGCAGTCTCTTCTCTCGCACCAGAGCTATCTAAAAAGCTAACAGTGCCCGGCGGTTGCCTCTGCTCTCATCTAGGTACTTACAGGTGCGTGTTTTTATACGGTACTTCCCAGGCAGAGTATGTTGAAACGTACGGAAAAGCTGACAAGAAGCCTGCATGCAGCACGAGCAGCGCACGCTGTATCATGTCCAAGCAACCATTTGACAATATAGGAGCACACGCATGAGCATTTACCCCCCATGGGCCACCCAGCGACGTACGCAGACGCGACTTGCTGTCAGCAAAGACCTCATGTCGACGCAATCGTGCTTATCCGATCAGAAAGAAGAAAGACGTAGGAGAAGGAAAAACACAATGATGACAACGAAATCGGCCAGCTTGCCGCCGCAGGTTTTCTTTCCTCTCTCTGACGGTGTCTTGCCTCTTTGTTTGTTCTGATCAACTGGGCGAGCACCCGCTTACAGTCAGCCTCTAGGTCCTGGGTGACTCCTTTTGAGCCTCCGCTTCTTAATGACTCTGGCCGTCGTTTGTGCGCTTATGCTGAGGGGTTCAGTTTGGTGTTTCCACGGTGGATATTTTGTCCATTTTCTCCAGTAGTCTACGTCTACCATGTCTTTGCAAGTGACAGTGAATACGACTTTCATTTCAACTCGGGTGCATTTCGCAGTTTGCGTCAGCGAACGTTGGCTGGAGTATGCGTGTGCGATTTGTGTGTGCGTTTGGCTAATGAAGAGTTTTAGACGGGCTGTGCACTCGTTTGCCGGCCGAAGGTAAATACTGAAGCGAGCGCGTCTGCCTTTTCACATATGAACTTTCATGGGTTTCTCGACACGCGCTAGGTTGACAACCCCCTCCACGCCTTGGCCACTTCACTTTCTTCTCACTTTGCATTTCACCCAGCTTTCATCCGACCACAAAATAGCGCATCGGTCACCGTGTCGAATACAGACTAGTATTTCCTGGGGCTATTTTGGGCAACCTGATCCTACAACAGTCAGCTCTATCAGCATCATCTGACGGCTCGCCACATTTCAGCTGCAAATTGTAGCTTCATCGACGAAACGTAATCAGCCCAACAAGTCTTGGGGTTTTCCTCTCTCTCTCTCTCTTTCTCTTTGATCCCATCTATACCACAGGGGAGAGGGAGACGGAAAGCGGAGGAGGCGGAGGAGGTATCAAAAATTCCTCCGATCACTCTCTTTCTGCACCTCGACGGGGCCCCGTTTGATTTGATACTCCAGATGCTTGCAGGCATGTGCAGCATGAGCGCCTCGACAAAGTCCTCTGTCGTCATCTCTGCGGACTCCAACATTGCTCCGTCCCAAACTGTCAGCTCAGCTTCGCAAAACGGTATGCTCTCCGTTGACTTTTCCACGCCTCTCGCGGGCCCAGCCCGCGCCGAGAGAATCAGACAAATGTCGCACAATCATGTAAGCCCCCGTACACCTCCGAAGCACCGTTCTCATGCCTTGTTGACAAGGTTCACTGTTCTGGCAGGGCGCGTTCGAAAAGACCCGGCTCATGCAGGAGATTCTGGTCAAGATTCAGCAGTCCCTCCGTCGCATGCCCGGAGTGTCGTCTACGGAGTCCCACGACATTATCTCGCAGCTGCAGGAGGTCGGCCAGGTGGTCAGCCAAGAGACCAGCCAGCTTGTGGATGCGTTGATGAACTTGACCCTCGATCAGGAGGACACGGACAAGGCTGTCGCACGCATGGGCCTTGAGGCGAGCCTCGCGAAAGCCACAATTGAGGGCCAGGCACAGACGATACGGGATCTGCAGGCCGGCGTGGAGGCCGAGACCAAGAGGCGCGAGCAGGCCGAATTCAACGCAAAAAAGGCCATGGCTGAGCTATACGACCAGACGCAACACTTCAAGTCGTACAGGGAAAACGCCGAGCGTCAGAGCGATGGCAGCGGCTCGGAACCCCGTGATGATGTCATCAAGGTATCTTCTGTTCACGTTCTCCGTCTACAGTGTGCAAAAGTGGAAGTGTGGAAAGACTTTTTCTCTGACATGTGTTCTCCTTAGGGCCTCGAGGACACCATCCAGCACCTAGAGGATCAGGTCAACAATCGCCGTTCACTTTGGGTCATGAAGCACGCGGATCCTCAGTCAGTTGCGCGCGCCATGGAGACACTCGCAAACTCGATGCAGGATCAACCGGCGCACAATACAAGCATGGCCCTGAATCCGCTAGCAAACCAAGGTAGTGATGAACGACGCCGCTTTGACAACGATCATGCGCGTGGCTTCAATGGCTCGGCACCGCCAGCTCGACCACCAAGTGTCTTCCAGAGGTCGCTGACGGCGGCGCCCCCCAAGTTTGGTCCTCTTCAGGCCGGGCCGCCCCGAGCGCCCTCGGGTTTCGATCGTTGTCACCAGCATAGCCAGCAGCAGACCCCGTGGGGTGCTGCTCAAGGCCGCGTCTCCCACGGCCAGGGACAGAATCCCTTCTACGGCGGCGCGTCACAGTTCAGCCGTCCTCATGCTCGTAAGGCCTATAACAACTCCTCGTCAAGGTACAGACCGACGGCCACGGATTTCCAGCCGGCCAGTCAGCCCGTGCAGGATATGTTCGTGTCTCAACGTCCCGGCACGGCGTTCGGTCACCGTCCGCCCCTTGCCATCGAGCAAGTTCCGCAAACTCCCACGTCGACCAACCGCGCTGGCCACCAACGCTTCGACAACGGCACGCCCGAGTACATGTCCACGACGCCGTCGTCGAACAGCACGGCTCTCGTCAGCGCCGTGCCCGGTTCTCTTATTCACATGACGGACCGGTCAGTCGCCACGTGGAACGAGCACATCATGGAGTTTTACGCCCTGATCCGCGCCTTTGTAGACCGACACGCCAGCATCCCTGACCCGGCCATGGTCATGAAGCTCTCCACCACGCATCTCTGGCCCGTCCTGCTTGCTATGTACCATCCCTTATCGGCAAGAGAAGCCACCTCGTATCTGGACCTGCACCTCCGCGATGACAACCCCAAGTGCTGCCTCGTCACGCGCGTCATCATCGATTTCATCGTTAACCGCGTCTGGGTGCCCAACGCCTGGACCGGCTCCTCCGACAATCAATGCACCTTTGCCCTAATGGACCTAGAGAAGGACCTCGAAAAAACGCAAGGTACGTAAACAGCCCGCTCACTGCTCCTTTCAAAGGAAGACACAGCCTGACCACTCTCCAACCACCTCGCAGGCCAGCCCTCCGCGCAACGCCAGCCCCTACTCGATAGACAAGCATTCATCATCGAGACCATTGTAAAAAACGAGCCAACAGCCTTCCACAGCACCAAAATTCAAGACATGACGGGTTCGCTCGTCTCCGCCATCGCTCCGCTCCTCAACCGCCTACACAACCCAAATGACGCATACCGCGACCTCGCCCAAGTCACCGAGTACGCGTGGGATTTGTCTTGCAAGATCCTGTCTAGCCGACTGACGTTTGACTTTCGCTTCCCTGAGGTCGGCACCCGCTTCTCCTCGCAGAGCATGCTGCCCGTGTGGCCGGCCCTGGACCCGTCTGAGCTGCAGGCAAAGCACTGGCGCGTGGCGCTCGTTACCACACCCGTCATCACCTGTCGTAACGACACGGGGAGCAACATCTCGGCTCATTCTGTTGCATTGGCTGATGTGTACTGCATGCAGTGAGCGTCTTGCTGTTTACTTGGACACGCCTATTTCCGATCATGAGCCTCGGTAGACGTGAGGAACATGGAGGTGACTGGCATGGGCTTCTTGAAAGTTCCTTCGATTTCTTCAGAATACTTGTGAAGATTGGCATATCGGGCCGTCATCGGGACGTGCAACCTAATGTTTTAATTTTGCTCAGTTGGCGTAGTATAGAGCAGTAGGTTTCGCTCACATTCAGGACAAACGGCGCGACGCACAGAGAAATTGAGAGAGGGACATTTGGGGCACGAAAGCCACATTTTGGCAGTCACGAAACAATTCAACAATGTGACCCAAATGAAATAATGCTGCCGAGAATGATTTATGAACATGGTTTTGGCGCTGGTGAATATGACTAATAGCATGGCTTTACATTCTAGTGATACAGCCAAAGAGCTTTTCCCCTCAGCGCAAGACATTGAACCACCTCGTCCCAAGGGCACTTTGCTTCATCATTTACGAGTGTGAGTCGGTTTTCGATCAAGCCGCCTGACCACTGCGCCAAGTACGACCTTGAGAATACCATCCGCAGTGAGAACCTTCTCTCCTTTGCAGCCCTTGACATCAAAAGTGGCTGTGTCAACAATGTCCCGAATGCCCAGCTGAGCCAAGTCATCGTCCAATTGTCGAAGAGCCTCTTTTGCCGTTGCGTCGTTGCCGACCTGAAAGAACTGTATACCCAGCTGGCATAGCGGCGCATCCATCTTATCTAAGTTGCGCGCGCACTGCACGATAACGCTTTCCGGGTCGTCGCTGGGCTCGCCGTCCGTGATGACGATGATGTTGACAGGCTTTATATCGGCCTTGTCCTTGGCCTGGCGCAGCTTGGAAAGGTAAGGCACGAGGATGCTCTGGAGCCGACCGCCGATGAATGTTCCGCCGTAGGGCACTATGCTGTAAAAAATGTCGCTTACCATCGCAGCGCTGGTCACGTTGTAGAATCCATCGGGTGCCTTCCCGTCAGGTGCTCGTGCCCCCGACTTTTCGTTCAGGAAATACACGTCGATGCCGTCCGGGTCGCGGGCGACACATACCGACGTGATGGCAGAAAGCGCAGCCTTCGTCTCAGCCCAGCGTCTTCCCGCCATGGATCCCGAGTCGTCGATCAACATGACGGTGTCGAACTTAGTCAGGAAGGCGTAAGGATCCTCGAGCGTGCTGGCGGCGCTGGGTGATGCAGTATACGCCGGGGGGGCGCTGTAATTGGGCACTGTTCCAGAGTCAGCTGTTGTTTCTCGGGATCTGAGCCTGCTAGCTTTCTTACTCACGGTGTGATGTTGGATTCATGCTGAAAGACAAGTCCGACGGATTTGCTGGTGGCCGTGCATTTGTTCCCTTTGGAGGCGACTTTTGACTCGACGTTGGATCAGGCGTGTCGCGGGAGAATGTGCGTTTGATTTTAGAGACCAGAAACATGACGCGGGAGAAACAGGATCTGAGCCAGGGGTGCTACCACGTTAGGTCTTGTCAGATACTGATGAGTGTGAACAACAGATGTGTGACCACAACAGTTGTCTGATTCCTTCCCGGCGAAGCGCAGATTTGGGTGGAATGGAGAAGGAGCCATGAGCAGAAAGCGCATGGAACGACTGCGCTTTATAGCCCTTGTCTGGCATCAGAAAGTAAAAATCTTCCCAGTGATGCCTGAACAACACGACTGTTTGTTGACTTGTTGGCCCTGCGATGCTCTCATAGTCGCGTTCGAGAGCTCGCACGAACACCCTCTGAGTCTGGGCAAATTCAGCCCGCGTGTCAGCAACCAATCAGGGCGCCCAGTGGCGTGCACAGCCAGCGCCTGTCACGTACGCCTGACGGCAGCACCGCCCGCCTCATGCTTTCCGCCTGTTCAACTCAAGGCGTGCACTGCCTGACTGACGCCACCAACAAAGTCAACTGGTTTCTCTCCCAGACAACCATGGCCACGCCTCTGCGTCGTGTGGATGCTAGCAGCAGCAGCCCCAAAGCTTCTCGAACAAACATTGACCTTCTTTCTCCGCACTTGCCCCTCCCCCCCCCCGCCATAATAATTTTCCCTCGCCCCACCATCTCAAAACTGCCGACCGAGGTCACCGACATCGGAAGTCATCATCCAAAATCCCGGAGAAGACAGGAGGATAAGAACCTTCCTTGGGCTGGGCCGTCTGACGTCGAAGACGACAACAACAAACACTCTCTCCTTTCCTCAAGACTGAGCCTTCATCATGTCTACCTTTGGGCAGTACTTTCGCGTCACCACGTCAGTAAATCCTACTGCTTCTTGAATGGACGGACAGGCTCGGCCGAACTGACACAGCCTTTTCTTCTTCTTCTTCTTCCAGCGCAGGCGAGTCGCACGGCAAGTCGGTCTCCTGCATCATCGACAACTGCCCGCCCGGACTTGCGCTCGTCGAAAATGACATCCAGCCGCAACTGAATCGGCGGCGGCCTGGTCAATCAGCCATCACGACTCCGCGCAACGAAAAGGACCAAGTGACGATCCACTCGGGCACTGAGTTTGGGCGCACGTGTGACAACCCTGCAGAATGTCATGATGCTTCACCATGATGCTGATTCCCTCAGGTAGACTGGGCACACCCATACTTCTGACCGTGCCAAACGAGGATCAACGCCCCCACGACTACGGCTCCAAGACCATCGACCTCTACCCGCGCCCGTCCCACGCCGACTGGACATACCTGCAAAAGTATGGCACCAAGGCCAGCTCCGGTGGCGGACGGAGCAGTGCACGCGAAACCATTGCGCGCGTGGCCGCCGGAGCAGTCGCCGAGAAGTGGCTTCGCGAGATGTACGGCGTCGAGATTGTCGCCTTTGTCACGTCAGTCGGCAACATCAAGTTGTTTGGCGACACGGACGCCATGAGCGCCGATCCAGCCTTTCTCAGCCTCGCCGACACCATCACGCGCGAACAAGTTGATCAGCATCTCCCCGTGCGCTGTCCTTCTGCCGAGGCCGGCAAGCGCATGGAGGAGCGAATCGCCGAGCTGCGAGATCAACACGACAGCACCGGCGGCACAGTGACGTGTGTCATCCGCAACGCGCCCTCGGGCCTGGGCGAGCCCGCCTTCGACAAGCTCGAGGCTCTCCTCGGGCACGCCATGCTCTCCATCCCCGCCGTCAAGGGCTTCGAGATCGGCTCCGGCTTCCTCGGCGCAGAGATGAGCGGCAGCCGGCACAACGACGCCTTTGTCCCGGCACCCGCCCTCGATGCCGCCGAGAAGAAGCTGGGCATCCCCCGCTCCAGCCTGCACACCAAGACCAACAACTCGGGCGGCATCCAGGGCGGCATCTCCAACGGGATGCCCATCTTCTTCCGCGTTGCATTCAAGCCCCCCGCCACCATCAGCCAGGACCAGACGACGGCCATGTACGATGCCACGGGGGAGGGCGTCCTGTCCGCCAAGGGCCGCCACGACCCTTGCGTGGTGCCTCGCGCGGTGCCCATCGTAGAGGGTATGGCTGCTCTGGCCATAGCTGATGCTGTCATGGCCCAACACGCCAGACACTTCGGCATACAGATGGCTGTTCCCAGGTAGTGAGATTGCCGTATAGGATGTGAAAGATGATAGCAATTGGCATCGATTTGAGGTTGAGATTGTACAGGGTTTGGTCCGCGCGTGCTTCACAAAAAGTTGTTTATAGATATATAGAGAGCAAAGGCATCAATGTTTCTCGCATGACACGTAGCTTAGCACCATGGCATTCTGCAATAGCAACGCCCCTTTGTCACAAAAAGAGGGCGATAATCCTCGCCGTCGTATCATTCGGGGGCGCCAACACAGACCATCACTCACGTGTCTACCACAGGGCATATACCCTTGAAACCGGCTAGTGCTGGCCAACCTGTTGCACGATTTGTGCGACAGAGCTATTCTGGCTCGTCGACCGCCTGACCGGATGGGTCCTGTGGTTTTACTTTACATGTTCTTCGGATGCATCTGCCTCACCTGGAGCATCTGGTAAGAATCGCAGCGAATTTGCATTACATGATTGACTATGCGTACATTTCAAATCGTGTCTATCAAGTTGCTTTCCATATTTGAAGCCCGTGAAGTCACTGATTCACAGTTTCTCTCTTCGAACCGAGTCATTCCTCCGCGTGGCTAGCTTGATCTGTTGCCTCTCCTTGCTGACCAATGCTTGGTCCTGCGTGACACCTCGGGCATGCTTGCGGCCACCAGGGTAAGCGCTCAACGCTCACGCATCATGAGTCTGACTACTCGGCGGCTTTTTTGTGTCTGGCGAGTGATGTCAGCGGCGGCGGCCTATTCCACACTAGAAGAGAGCCTCCAAGGGTAAACTTACTTGGAAACGACTCTCTCGATGCCATCCAAGCCCATGCGTAGCACGTCCATTCTCGGACCGTACGAGAAACGCACGAAGTGATGGCATGGGCTATCGAACAGGTCTCGACGTCTCGAGGGGTTCAGGTCGAAGAAGATGCCCGGTACGACGATGACCTTTTCCTCCAGGCATGCTTGGAAGAAATTGAGGCCATCGGCGATGCTTTCTGGCAGGCCTTCGAGGTTCAACCACCTTGGATCGTTAGATATAATGGAATTCTTGCATCGTAATGCAGCCAAGCATTGACTTACAGGTAAAAGGTTGAGTCGGGGACGTATTTGATGACGAAACCCATCTCGCGCAGACGCCGAACGACGTAGTCACGCTTGTCCTAACGAGCAGACAGTAAAAAATTAGAGAACTGAGTTCACTACGCGATTCTTTGTTGCTTTTCTCCTCTCTGACATAACATACTCGGAAGTGGCGCTGGAGATGCACCATCTCAGTGTGGACAAGCTCAGGGTCCAGCATGGGGATGGCGGCGTCTTGGAAAGCGTGGCACGCACCGCCATCCAGATAGCTCCCGCAAGAGCCGATGCTAGCACACACATACACGCGTTAGTTCTGACATGATGACGAGCGCAACCTGGCGGACTACTACGTACGCGCTGATGTATTCTAGGAATGACAAATCATTTATTGTCAGCAGGTGAAACACAGACCTCAGCCGCATTCAACGTCAAAAACATACCCTTGGGACCGAGGATCCAGGCGATGCGCCAACCAGGCAACCGGAACCGCTTGGTTAGTCCATCAATGATGAGCACGTCATCTTCGTCAACATCCTCCACATTTTCCGCTGCAGAGATGGTGCTGCCATCACAGTTGCTCGTGTAGTTGTAGCCCGAGTAAAACTCGTCGCTGATCAAGGTGGCACGTCCGCGACAAATGTCTTGGATCTCGGCCAGCTCGGGATTGGCAACGACCCGGCCAGTGGGGTTTCGTGGGTTTGAGGTCAGAATCACCGAGGTACCGCGAGAAATTTCCTCTGCAATCTTGTCGGGATGGATGTGATAGCCGTCCTCTTCTGATAGAGGGACCGGAATCGCCGCAAACTAGGTAGTAAAGCGTCAGTCGACTCGCCCAGCTTCAGTCTAGTGACGGTTGACCCACGTTCTTGAATAGACTAAGCATTTCGTTGTAAGCCGTGTAGTCGGGCAAGAAGAAACTGAGGTACGAGTTTCCCAGGACAGCAGCGATTCGGATCAAGCCAGCACGACCACCCGGGACAATGGCAACGTTCTCCCAGGTGTACTGGCTGTCTTTGCCCTTGCGGTGCATCTCATTGTACAGCTTGGCCACGGCCTCCCTCAAGGGTCGAATGCCAGCAGTAGGCCCGTATTCTCTCGCGGCGACGGAAATGTCAATAGTCTCGGGGCGCTTGAAGCATCCGGCAATGTCATCCTCCACCTCGGGAGCGCCTTGACCCAGGTTGGCCCATGCATCAGGGTCTTCGAAGAAGCCGAGTTCGGCGGCACGTTCTGTGCACCAGATGACGCCCGTGGACGCTCTGCTAGCATCCAAGCCGGCGTGAGGCAGATGGCCTTCGTGGGCATTGCGAAATTGGCGATGAACCTTGGATTGAACCTCTGTTTAGATCCCATCAGCGATGCCTCGACGTCAGGTCGCAAAGCAGGGAAGGGTGGCATGACTAGGTGCCGCCTGGGCGGTCTCGCAGAAAGCTAGGCGCAAGAGAGCTCTTGTTCGGCAAAAAGGGACGGAAAAGGAGGAACAACAAGGAAAGCGGGGGTTGACAGAGAGGCATACCGGTTCCGCCAGGCTCGGCGTTGCTGAAGCGGCGAGTCCTGTTGGGCTTGGGAGCGCCAGTATGGCGATTGAAGGAGAATTTGCGCTCGCTGCTCATTGCGACGTTTGTGACCTAATACTGGGAAGCAAAGATGGCGGAATCTCGCAAGCTCTTGCGTATGGTGAAGTGCAAAACGGGAGGCGAACAATACGGGTTTTGCGCCATTAAATGGTGGAGAGAGTTCGAGGCGTTACTTGAGGAAAAAAAAGGCCCGCGGGAGTTTGGATGTGGGGGGTTTCAACGCCTGACCAACGTACGGTCTGAGCGACCAAAGGTTCTGGGGGCCGGTTTCTCAGTCTGCCCATTCAATGAAGCCCGTTGGCCATGGCGAGGGTGGCGGCGGGAATCCAGACAGTCTGACGAGAGACGAGGTGCGGTGTTTGCTCGACGAGTAATACATGGGCATGAGGAGTACTCGACGATGTACTCCGTACATGTGTGTAGATGCATGTGTGCACATGTGTACGGAGTACAAGAGAAACCCATGGCGACTACCCTCATAAGTACCTCCTCGAACAGGTAGCACAGGGAAGAATCCTCGTCAGACTCGTGCCGCCGCGGGAATCCGGCACACTCCACGTCAGCTCAAACAGGGATTTTCTGATACAGAGGAGGACAAAAGGTCGTTGGATTTCGCATCCTTTCCTCAAGGAGGCAGGGGTCGTCGTCCTGTGGTGGAGCTGACAGCTCAGCCAGTTTTTTGGGTGCATTATTCCCAGCGTTGCACGGCATACATGGCCTGGGGCTTCCTGCATGTTCCCATGCACGAGGTGGACGCCGGCCGGGAAAAACTGGGCCGCCGATCTTTGGTCTCAGATAATTGAAACAAAAAAACCACCTATTGCTTCACCTGCAGATGCAGACCTGGTAGAACCAAATCCAGTCAGCCTCATCCTCTGCAGCTGCAGCGTCATGCTCACTCGCCTTGTTCCACTCCGTCGCTTCCGGAACATCATGACGTTGCACACCTCGCCGACCTTGTTCTCCAGCACACCGCAGGACGAAGCTCAACCGCCTACGCCTGACAATCGCGCCCTGCCAGCTCCCGGACAGGGCAGCACCACCTCCACCCTCGATGTGTCGGGCGGCGGAACGACGGTGAAGCTGGATCATCTTGGGCCTATGGTGGTTAACGTTGACGGCACCTTGTCCCGGATTAACAACTGGGTCGACATGACGGATGTTGAGAAGGAAAACACCTTGCGAATAGTGGCCAAGAGGAATAAGATGCGGCTCGAGGCACTCAAGGCAAAGCAGAATGAGGATCAAGACGCGGTTTAGGAGCAGATTTACAAGCTTGCATCATTGCAGAGGTGACAAGCAAACAGCCATACATCCGGCGCGCATGCAGCCAGCTGACTCGTGAGCCGTTGTTTTGTCAATAACAAGCTTAGTTCAATTGAACATTGCTCTATATCCTCATCTTGTCTCTTCGACAATCGGTCATGCTGGAGACGACCGTCTTCACAGAACTCCCAGCTCGCCATATATCTCTTGCAGAGATTCAAACAGACCATCCGAGAAACACGAGTCCGCTCCACCTGAGCAACGCCCCCTGTTCCGTAAAGTGTATGCGCGCACTACCTTCTTCAGACATCTCTCATCATTCAGGGTCGAGGCCCACTAAGTGTATTCCTGCCTTTTTTTCTCTTGTTTCTTTTGTCGCCTTCTTGTCGCCGTACCACACAGACTATGAAACGCTGTCCTCTTTCGCGGTCTCAATGGAAGAAGGTGATGATGGCGGCGCTGCAGTCGCGGATGTTATGCCAGGAGCCGCTTTGGCCTTTTCATTGGCAAGCTTGGTCATGTCCTTCCACAGATTCGTAAAGTCAACGTTGCCTTCATTCTTCTCGGTGAGCAGGTTCTTGAGCCACTTGTTCTCAGTCTCGAGCTCAGCAACCCTGTTCTCTAAAGCTGTGACCTTTTCCGTCATCTCCTTGGCGGATTTTTCGAGGGCCTGCTCCCGCTGCTTTTTCTTGACGCGAAAGCGGGCGCTAGCGGCCGTGTTCCGCCGCCGTTTGTCCTCCTCGGCGGCAACGCGTGAAATCTCCTCATACGGCTGATTGGTGGCGATTGAGACGGGGAGGGGGACGGGGGCCGGCGTTGGCGCAGAAATGACTTCCGGTGCATTTCGCGAATCGGTGGCGCGGGCATTGCCCTGGCGAAACTGGGGTTGTTGATGCGGGATTTGGATGGTCGTCTGGCTGGGCTGGAGAGCTTGGAAGCCTTGCTGAGCAGCGTCCGGGAAGCCAGGCATTGGCCCCGTGTATGCCGTGCTGAACTCCTCAAAGCTGAAGTCATCTAGTTGCGAAGAAGATGAATGTCAGTCGAATGGTAATTTCACAAGCTGGCCCATAAGATGCGCCATATTCAAAACAAATTCTGCCATGATATTTGAGACAAAAGTACACGCGAAAGGCAGAGGGTGAGGCTTGTGCCCAGTAACTTGGTAGCGATGTCGTGGCCAAAGCTCATCGTCAACGGCTACCGCGTGTTTGGCGCCGGTCCAATCACAAGGCAGCGGGTATGGGCAATCACGAGGAATTGCGCCATCGCTGACAATTTGTAATCCAGGCTGAGTCTCCACCACGCCCCACTAGAGCGACTCGACCGCCGCCCCCATCTTGTGAGAACAGCGGAGGACGGGTGAACTGACGAGCGGGAAGGAGGACGATTGATGACTGATGCCTAAAAGAAAATGCGGACGAAAATGGAGGAGTGTCGAGGAGGGAAAGTTGCATGATGTGTTTGAATGAAATGTGATCATGGGAGTGTATGAGAAGCCTACTCCGTTCACCAACGTTCATTGGGCAGTGCGCGGCTTGTGCAGGACGTGACGACGCAGCGAGCCGAACGACAAGGAATATTACTTACTAGGCATGAAGTCAAGGTTTGGCAAAGCTCCTATATTCGTTGCAGTAGGTGTTGCTTCTCCTGATTGAGCGTTGGAGCCATGTCTAGGCACCGCATCGATGTCTGGCTTGGTTGGTTGGGCCTGGAAGTCGGTGTTTTGGCCAGAATCAAAGTCGAAGAATTGCGTGTTGGTGAAAAGAGCGAGATTGTCCTCCAAGTCAAAGGCGTCGTCGTCGGCGGCCGTTGTGTCTTGGGGGCTAATAGTGTTAAGGTCGCGAAGGTACGCAGACACGTTGGGGCCATGTCGGCCGTTATACGTCGACATTGCTGCGAGACGATATAGTCCGTACGACCGAGTGTGTCCTCGTAAGAGTAATCGAAAAAAAGAGGTCGACGATTATGAGGACAATACTCCAGAGGCGACCAGTCCTTTTGGTCTCGCCGTCGCTGTGCTGCGCAAATGTTTGCTCAATTGGCGAGACGTGACTCGAAAGGAGCGCGTGGCGGCGAGATCGGCGGGCAAGTCGCCGGCAGGATCGCACGAGCTGCTGAGTTTCCTTGAGCAACTCAATTGAAGAACACTTGCGAATGACCTAGTCGCGTGAAGTATCGAGATAGATCAAAGGCCTTTCAATTCGTAATGCCGAAGATGGGTGGTTGGTGGTTGTTGCGGACGTGACCGGAACGTTTGTTGTGGCAGAGTTATGCGGTGGTGCCAGTTCTGCGAACAGTCGATCCGTCGTCCTTTCGCTTTTGCCGAGGAGCAGCCGGATTGGTGTCGCCGTACGCCTGCGGGGGACGGTTAGAACAGCATTGGCAAGTCATGTTCCGAGAATGATTATCAATCATCGGAGCATTTCCACCCACGTTCTCCCCTTCTATTCGCAGCACCAATCAGCGTAAAGTAGCATGTGACGGCGGGGCCGGTCGTGTGCACCGACCGCCGGCGCCACCACGTCTTATCTCGACGAGAATTTTGCAAATTCTATTACGCCTACTGCTCCGCCCTGCTCCAGCCCACGTCGTGGCCGGACAATTTCCTCCTCAGCCGTGGCTTGCGCTCGGGGCTCCCTACATATGTTGTAGCCTCTGGCGGCACGATGAATGAAGCATCCCGCGCCTACTCCGTTCGTATCTGCTTAAATACTTTGCACGTGCTTCCATGCTTCCCGCCTTGCGTGCCTTTTCCATGACGCCTGCATCGACCGGAGTATTTTGGTCTCTGCGAAGCGGGGCTGCATGAGTTCATGTCAAATGTCGAGGTTTCTCGTTCTGCTCTGGACGCGAAGCACCAAGTTGATTGTCTTCAGAGAGAAGAATGAAGTTGGGCCCCGTAATATGCAAAGGAAACTCACCATTCAGGCCATGCAGGCAGGCAGCGGCAACGTGCCTGCCCCGCATAGCTGAATGAATCAAGCACCATTTCCCCACACTTGTCCAGAGGAGAGGGCCAATAGCGTCCTGCAGAGATCACGACAGGTGAGACCTGAAAACCACAGCTTATCACGGAGTACTCCGTACAGCAGACGATATCGCCGTCTGCATGCACAGACGGAAGACATGCTGAGCACGCAACAAGATACCCACGAGGTCACGGAGCAAAGCGCGCCTCATTCATCACGACACCTTGAAGGCTGCGAAAAGCAGCATCGTCAAGACACGAGTTCTTGCTCATAGCCTTTATAAAGGCTCGTAAGTTCGTTGAGGATTCGCTCATTACTCATCACTCGAGTTCTTGGTGCTCAAGTCCAAGCCAGCGGGAGAATATGACACGTCACAATTGCAGGTGATATCAGATGCAGCCACAGTGTCTTTACTGCCTCTACCCCAATTGCGTGCTACGCTTGCGTGCTACTCTTCTCCCGGTGGCTGAATCCAAGTCTGCTGTATTACTCAGAGACCGGCACACCGAATTAAGCTCGGATCGACAATATTGAAATGAATGACGGCGCTGCTCATAGAGATGCTGGCTTTGTCTCATTGGTACGAGGGTAGCCAGATCAGTTTGCCAAATTGGAGTGATCCAATCGACCTTGCACGAGCATGAAGGCCGCATTTCCAAGAAAAATCTACATACCCGTGCCCGCTGCTTGCCGGCATTGGCACAGGCGGGCCATGATGGATACTGTGAGGTGCTCTCGCATGGGCAAGCCAGTCCATGTGATACCGACGTGAACGGCGAGACCCATATTGGGTGGCTGCCGAAGCTTCTGCCGCTTTCCCGCGGAGGGAGAAGCCGCGAAGAAAGAGGCCCGTAGGTTGCGTCGTAAAGCGAGCAGGGGCTCTAGCGAATAGATTGAGTACGCCATCCTTGTAAAAGACACCTTGATCGGGGCAAAACTTGCCTATGATCTGAACGACCGCTTAATCTGGCTCTATAATACTGCCGCTGTTGGTGAAGACCAGAGCGATATGCGCGCCGAGGTTCGTGTCTTGCTCTTTTCCAGCATAACACGACGTCTTCCGCAACCCTCGAGCTTCCATATAGTTGTGCACCGCAAGAGCTGATGACCAACAACGGGATCCCTAAACTGAAGTGGTGGCATCCTGGGGAGGATGACTGGCACAAAGTTCCTCGCTATTGTCTGAAACGCGTCGTTCGAGGCTACCTCACCAACGTATTTCGAGAAGAACCCATCGACAGGCTCAGTGATAAAGCCATCGATGTTCTCAGAGACTTCGTCGAGGAGGGTGTTGGCCATGCTGCTTTCTAGTATTCACAGGCTGGCAACATTTCGTATTCAGCTGCCAATTTCAGGAGAATAACGGTGTTACAAGACATGATCAGAGTCTCGTACAATGCAGTTGTATGACTGATAAAATATCTGGAAGGCCAGATGGTCAGGCAAGCCAGCACCCAGGCAGACCAACAACGATGTGCTGGGTCAGCCTATCTGAGTACCTAATATTTTTCCAAGCTCTACACATCGCCCCACGCTTTCTCATGAGCCTCAATTCGTGCATAATATCGCTGATGTCGGGGACCGGCATTTGGAGGGAGTCCCATCATCAGACTTCGTTGTCCTCGGCCTGTGTTCACAAGATGAAAACGATTGGTCGAAGGGGAGTTGCGGCAATCCGGAAAACTGCCTGCAAAAGGAGCGCATTCAGCTTGACCAGTAAACTAGGCAGCGGGGCATCACGGCATTTGGCAGAAGCTACTACAGTTTTAGTCCTTTGAGGATTTGTTCAGCAGTGCAAAGGTATCATTCAGTGATGCAGTCGCATGTATGGCACGATCGAATGAGCAGATGCACCCACCATCACATTGCGTGGAGTAGCACACATCGATTGTTGATGTTTGTTGCGACAATCCACAACGAGCGGCGGAGATTCGTCACGCGTTGGTTGCTATGGGTGGCGCGTATGATTGGTCGCGTAAGAGTGTATGGTCGATTACTGGTGGGGTGTTACGGTCATTTGGAGCCTCGAAAGTCTCCCACCACCACCAACCACCAACACCACCATAGATTCTTGTCCGATGGCGGACCATGCCACATTCATTTTCTGCGAACCCAAAAGATGACCACTACCCATCTTATTGGATGGCCCGTACTATTCTAACGCGCAGAATCCCTCGACGTGGCCATGTCTCGCCTGTCCATCGCGACCAAGGCTCGACTCCCGTCGTCCCTGCGCGTCGAATCTTCGAACACAGCTGTCGTCAAGACCATCAGCCGTCTGTCCCGAGAAGCCCTTATTCTCCTGGCTCTTGACTGGCTCGATGTTTCTTCTCAGGCGTACACGGCTCCGTATCTAGCACCTCCACGAGCACCTGAGGACGAGGATGTTCCCGACGATTCGGCCGACCTCTATCCACCTTGCCAGTCCCTTGAAGAACTGCACGATCTCTATACAGACCTGCGAGAACAAAAAGGCTCGCGGCGCGATGTGGTCAGCCGTATTCTTGAGGGAGACTGGCGTAGTGGACTGACGCTTTATCAACTTGCCATGGTTGATTTTGCTTACCTCGAAGAACATCCTACTTCGCAAAAGTGGACTGCATACAAGATACAGCCACTCAGCCTTCCGGACCGAGATGCCAGCCACGCCGACAAGGTCGATGACATGAGTCTCAGCTTGCCGCGTTTCCACCCGTCTACCTTTCTGCAGAGCCTGCAAGAGCAGGTTCTCCCCGACGTGAAGGCGCATTACCACTTCTCGCGATCTGGCAAGTTTCCCCTGCTGATGCTGCGCATTTTTGCCATCGAATCGCCGTACAACACGGACCTGGCACTTTCGGGATTAGACGCTTCCGGGAATACGACCAATTTCCTCTCATCGCGAACCATCTACTTAGCCTTTCCCGATGGCTCGCCGGCTTTATACATCACACGGGCACAGGCAACCGGGCCCATAAGCCATGGCGAGTCCAAAAGCTTGCACAGTCTCATTGCAAATGGTGTACCGCAGGCGCTATCCAGGCCGCGCGAGCGCTACACCCTAAAGCCAACGAGTCTCGTGAGCAGGAACTTGGAAGCCATATTGGACAAGCGAGGTCCGGGTCGCAGCAATGCGGCCGGGGGTGGCTGGAGCATTTACGCCAACGAAAAAGATAGAAAGTCACCGCTGGACTCTGTGCTTCCCACGCCACCGCTCTCAAGGGAGACGTCGCATACAGACACGGCGCTGCAGAAGCGCCCGCGACCACTGAACCAACATGAACGGGCGGCCAAGCGTGCTAGAACGGTGGCCAGAGCTCGTTTTGGTGATTCAGGAATCGTATCAGACGGCAGAGGCATGGAAAAGCTAGAAATTGTCATGCAGGACCCCTACCCCGCCATCGATGGGCGCTATGTCCACGATTCAGAAGATGAGGATGACCGCCGGAACAGACGAACGGATCGGCGCAGAAGCAAAGTCGATGCAGCGCTCCGGCAAGCCCTCGGTGACGGCGAGGAGGATGATGAGCATGACCAGGACTTGACACGTTGGTGTCCATTAGTCCGCATCAACTTTCAGGGTTCACACGTGTTTGCTGGCATACGCCAGCTCGTGGAGGCGGGCATTGTCGACGGAGAACGTATGCCCGGCTGGATGACGGGCGAGGACGGCGTGACGACTGGCGTTGTCAGGGACGGCTTGATACGGGGCCACAAGGGCTCTGGTTTGTGATTTCGGCCGGAGGAGTGGAGGCCTCTGTCATCCCAGGCGAACAGTTTCATTGTTTTTTTTTCTATGTAATGTCTATCTGTTTCTAGTTTCTTGTTTGCATAGATACCCCTTTTGGTGTGCGGCACTTCAAGCGACGTGTCTAGTAGAAGGTTGACTATCAAATCGTCTCATCAAGTCCGAAGACGTGAACTGTGTTTCTCCAAGCGGCTTCACATACTTCCTCCAATGCAACGCCCTTGATGGCAGCGACGATCTTTGCAACGCACTCGATCATGCATGGCTCGTTTCTGCCCTTTATCATGGCGCCTTCCTCCCATTTTTCCCTCTTGACCACCTTGAACCGTCTCGGTATATCTGGCCCTTTCTTTTGCGACTGCTTCTTCTTCTTGGGCTGCTGCTGTTGAGTCTCTATTGGTAAGGCCGTGTCCTCTTGACTCGGTGCGCTTTTCTCGACCAGATATTTGAAACCCTCATGACTTGGCCGGACTTCACACCAAGGCCCGTCAGTCTCAATCATTATCCGATCCAGCGCCACGGCCTTCACGACTTCGCAATTGTCTGCCGTCTTGAAGCTGCACCCGTTGATACCGATATACAATCCGAGCTCCATCAGCTCATGAAGCTCGTCTATTGTGCCCGTGAAGCTATGCACCACGCCGCCCCTTTCGAGTCTTTCTAGCTTCTCACCAAACGCATCCTTGAGGATTGTCACAAAGTCTGCGTGAGCTGCCCGCGAATGCAAAAAAAGAGGAAGCTGGGGCTTGATGGATACCGCTAGCTTAAGCTGCGCGTCGAATGAGTGCTTCTGGATTGCACGGTTGCAGTAATTCAAACGGTCGTAGTCGAGACCGAACTCGCCAAGGGCCACAATATATGTCTTGTTGGCCGTGGTTAGGACCGAGTTGAGCTGCGCGATGGCATCAGCAGACCTAGTCATATCTGGTGCGTGATCTTCTGACATTGGTGCATCAAGGTCGCGCTCGCATGGCGTCGTGTGCTCAGATGATCTCTCTCCGATGTTGGCAGCACCGAAGACGGCACTGCTGCACGGGTGGATGCCGACGGTGGCATAACATGTGCCAGCTGAAAGAGACGAGAGGCAAAGGACCAATGGATCACATCAGCCGATGTGGACATGAGCGTGGCCCGGAATGAAGGACGTACGATTGTCTGCACAGAGTGTCAGAGCATCCAGAGAGCTCGGAACATCGGAGCCCGTAACAATGAGCTTAGTACAGCCAACCTGCCGGGCTCGGTCAACTACACCAGCGAGGTCATCTGGATGCTTTTGGGTGCCGTGGTATCGGCCCCTGAAGATGGGATCTGACAAGTTGATGCCGATCTGGGTAATGCCCGGGTGGCATATGTCAGAAGACAATTGATCTGTGTCCAATAAGGGACGCACATACATCAACGAATCGGGGCTTATACGGTAAAGAAGCGTCAGTTTCCGGGGCTGGGACAGCCATGACTGCTGCTGTTGCAGAATACGAAAATGGTCTTGAAAGACGTCTTGGGAGAGAGGCAAGACAGTGGGGAAGACGTCTCAAGGTCATTGATCGCTACAGTCACGGCCTCCTCGCTGAGGAAAGTGTCCGTACACCAATTTGGTCGTGAGCATTGATTATCAGCTTCAACCCAGTCAGCCCTACCTCAATCCAGCTCGCTGTCGTCTTATGTGGCTGTTTACTCACTCTACGCGGCATGCAGTGTCTAAACAACCGAAGTGCTGTGCTGGGTTGAAATCAATTAATAATCCAGCCGACGCACGTGATCTCGCGTCGCTACGGTCGGAGCGAAGTCCACAGCACAAAAGTGCAAGCGTGCGCGACATGCACAGTTCCCCACGACAGCTCTTCGCCAAAACAGTGAACTTTTGAACAGCCCGGGCCGATGTCGTAATCCGACGACTGGAATCTGGTCCACTGAAGGTCCCCCCTTTGACACGTCTTTGGCTCGGTCGTCGTCGGCGTTAATTGGCACGCGCCCCCTTGTCAAGATCAAGGTTGTGGCCCTCCATTGTTTAATGGATTCCACTGCACTGCCGGGTTCCTCCTCGCCTGTCTGTGTCTGTTGCGTCGCGCTAGCACTTGGCGTTACGCGTGCTGCAACAAAACACGCGCCGCACTTTAAGTAGGCCGCCCGCCTCCTCCTCACCACATCAGCATTTCTTCTCTCGACTACTGCACTGCCTTTGCTTGTGTAGACATCTTCTATCGTTTCTTTTTTCTTATCCAGTACTTCGCCTGCATTGCATCTTGCTCCTGCGCAGCACAGCTCTCCTGCTTCTGTTCTTGCCTGGGCTTCCATCTGCAACGAGGCATTGCCCATTGTCTGGCTCTCTCTTTTTCTCCTCTCGACAGCTGTGTCATCTTGGTTGCTTGCAGCCATTTTCCGTCATCATGTTTGTCAGAAAGCGAGGTACGAACACGTTTCCTTCTTCTTAAGGCTTCGCAGATCTTGGAAGGCTGATTGCGCGTTCTAGATGGTCGCCAAGAACGCGTCCAATTCGACAAGATCACCGCCCGCGTCTCGAGGCTGTGTTACGGTCTGGACACGGAGCACGTAGATCCGGTTGCCATTACTCAGAAAGTCATCTCCGGTGTCTACGGCGGCGTGACCACTGTTCAACTGGATGATCTTGTAAGTTCAGCTATTGCTTTCCTGCCTTTTCTTTACTGTTCCTCAACTGTCGCTGTGGCCTTCAAAAATCTAACCATCACGCTCCAGGCCGCCGAAACCGCGGCTTACATGACTGTCACCCATCCCGACTACGCCATCCTCGCGGCCCGCATTGCCGTGTCCAACTTGCACAAGCAGACCAAGAAGCAATGGTCATCCGTTGTCAGCGACCTGTATCACTATGTCAATCCCAGAAATGACCGCGCCTCGCCCATGATCTCCAAAGACACGTATGAATGCGTCATGAGACACAAGGAAGAGCTCGACTCAGCCATCGTCTACGACAGAGACTTTAACTACCAGTATTTTGGCTTCAAGACATTGGAGCGTTCATACCTTCTCAAGCTTAACGGCAAGATCGTAGAGCGCCCCCAGCACATGATCATGCGTGTCGCAGTCGGCATTTGGGGCGACAATATTGAGCGTGTTCTCGAAACGTACAATCTCATGTCGAGCAAATTCTTCACCCATGCCTCACCCACGTTGTTCAACGCCGGTACTCCCCAGGCACAGCTGTCATCATGCTTCCTCGTTGATATGAAGGATGACAGCATCGAGGGCATCTACGACACCCTCAAGACCTGCGCCATGATCTCCAAGATGGCCGGAGGCATTGGCCTCAATGTTCACAGGATCCGTGCCACCGGTTCGTATATTGCTGGCACGAACGGCACGTCTAACGGTGTCATTCCGATGCTCCGCGTTTTCAACAACACGGCAAGATACGTCGATCAGGGTGGCAATAAACGCCCTGGTGCTTTTGCCATCTACCTGGAGCCGTGGCACGCCGATGTCTTCGAGTTTCTCGACCTGCGCAAGAATCACGGTAAAGAGGAAGTGCGTGCTCGTGATCTTTTCCTGGCCCTGTGGATCCCTGATCTCTTCATGAAGCGTGTCGAGCAGAACGGAGACTGGACCCTGATGTGCCCCAACGAGTGCCCCGGGCTCGCTGACTGCTACGGTGAGGAATTCGAGGTCCTCTATGAAAAGTATGAACGAGAGGGCAAGGGCCGCAAGACAATCCGCGCACAGAAGCTCTGGTACTCCATTTTGGAGGCTCAGACCGAAACCGGCAATCCTTTCATGCTCTACAAGGATGCCTGCAACAGGAAGAGCAACCAGAAGAACCTGGGGACCATTCGCAGCTCGAATCTCTGCACCGAGATCATTGAGTACTCTGCTCCTGACGAAGTAGCTGTCTGCAATCTAGCCTCACTTGCCCTACCTGCCTACGTTGATTACAACGAGGGCCGCTATGACTTCCAGAAGCTGCACGACGTCACTCAAGTGGTCGTGCGCAATTTGAACAAGATCATCGACGTCAACCACTACCCCGTTCAGGAGGCTCGCAACAGCAATATGCGCCACCGTCCCATCGGCGTCGGCGTCCAGGGTTTGGCCGATGCCTTCCTTGCTCTTCGCATGCCCTTCGAGTCTCCTGAAGCGCGTGAGCTGAACAAGCAAATTTTTGAAACCATCTACCATGCTTCTCTTACCGCCTCGATGGAGTTGGCGATGGAGCAGGGTCCCTACTCAACCTTCAAGGGGTCACCAGCATCTGAGGGCATCCTTCAATTCGACATGTGGAATGTAAAGCCCTCCGATCTGTGGGATTGGGACACTCTCAAGGAGCAAATCAAGGAACACGGTATTCGCAACTCCCTGCTGCTGGCTCCGATGCCCACGGCCTCGACTTCTCAGATATTGGGGAACAACGAGTGCTTCGAGCCGTACACATCCAACATTTACCAGCGCCGTGTGTTGGCCGGCGAGTTCCAGGTGGTGAATCCTTGGCTGCTCAAGGACTTGGTCGACATGGGCCTGTGGTCCGATGCCATGAAGAACCGCATCATCGCCGCGAATGGCTCTATTCAGAACATCCCCAACATCCCCGACGATATTAAGGCGCTCTACAAGACCGTCTGGGAGATTTCACAACGCCACGTTGTTCAGATGGCTGCCGATCGCGGTGCCTTCATCGACCAATCTCAGTCTCTCAACATTCACATGAAGGATCCCACCATGGGCAAGATAACATCGATGCACTTTACCGGGTGGAAGCTTGGTCTGAAGACAGGAATGTACTACCTCCGCACGCAGGCTGCCGCCGCTCCCATCCAGTTCACTGTCGACCAGCAGGCTCTCCAAGTGGCTGATGCTACCGTGAGCAAAGACAGAGGTCTCAAGAAGAGAACTGCTCCTGCCGGCTCCAGCTACATGTCTGCCATGTCAGCCGTGCCCCGAGCTCCAGCTGGCGTTGCTGCCGGCACTAAGCGTGATGCTAACAACTCTGTGAGCTCCAACGGCATTCCCACGCCCAGCACCACGCCTCCTCCTATTGTTGCCCCCCGGCCTGTCGCCGCTCCCATCAAGCCCGTGCCGATCAAGGCCGACGCCGACGAGGGTGACAGCCCCAAGGTGCTTCCCACCGAACCTTCTGTGGGGGCCGAAGCCGAGGAATTGGCCGATCCCGACAGCGAGCGTGCTGGACAATATGAAGACAGCGCCGAGGACAGCGGGGAACGGGAGCGAGACATTTACTCCGAGGCCGTGCTTGCTTGTAAGTTTCAACGGACCAATAACAAAACTCAGTGATGCAAGCTAGAGACTGATCAAGACATCACAGGTAGCATTGAGAACCCCGAGGCCTGTGTCATGTGCAGTGGTTGAGTTCTGCCAGTGTGAGTTATGTAGATGATACCGTGAGGCATGGCGCCTCATGGTTACCACTGGTTTCATGATGAGTCGTAACGGTACCAAGTCCGTCATTTTGTCCATTATTTTCATGATTCTGCCGGTTGATCGTTTCATGTCAAGTTGACCGAGCAATTGGCGTCCTCTTTTCTTTCTATTCTTTCTTTTATGATTTCTGTCACAAGTCACGCACGGACCAGAACAGTTCTGGAAATCGCTTAGTACTGGTCTACATGCATTCGATGGGTCTTGTATCATATTCAACAGACTCGAGGCGCGTTCTACATAGCTGTAATACATCAGGCTGCTTTTGGCATCTTGTATCACAAACATTGGCTTCGCGAGCATTGAAGCTCGTGAAAGAATGAACGACGTGCTTGAATGAAGGGGGCTTCCATGTGTTGCATGAGGTGCTGCATTGCATTGTACGTAATAGTGTTTGTCGCTGCAGGTATCCGTCTTGTATTGTGTTCCTGTGACGCGAAATTTGAGAGAGGCGCCACGTTGAGCATCATCATACACGTCCAGCAACATGCTGTGAAGGAGCAGGGACGCCAGTCATCGACTGAAGAGACAGAACAATGAAATGGTGAAACAAGGCTGAGTAACGTTGGCGGGAATCACGGGACGCGAAAGGCAAAGACACCTCAATTTGATGACGAAGAGGGGTATGACACACGTCTTGCGTGCGGTGGGTGTATTCGAGTCGCATTTCCTCGCCAACACGTGGTGGTACCGTCTCGCGCTGTGACTCCCAAGGTCGCCGGTGCTGCACAGGGATCCGAGATTGAATCATCGTTAAAGGGTTACCTCGGTTCGTCGTGATTCACGGATTTTGTCATGACGATTGAGTGTCTCATTCACATTGATGAGCAGGCGGCGGCTAGACTTGAACAGATGTATCACCCGCGTCATCTGATCTGGGCCAAAAACCTGTCATCGTTCCCGGGAAAGTCGAGTTGTTCATCAGCTCGTCTGGCGGTGTACCTTGATTTCGCCAACTTCTATGCTCGTCGGACGGCAACCCTGACCAATACCGTGCATGCCCCCTTTGGGCGGGCCCAACCGGGACGGAATCAAGCCAGGCGTCGGTCGTGCACTGTACGGCGGCATGGCCAAGGGGGCTGGGTACCCGTTTTCAGGGCCAGGTTGTGGCGGCAGGGTGGGAGGAGGCTGCCAATCTCCCTTCTTGGCGGCTTCTGGCCACGATGACGTCCTTGACCAGAGGCTTGCGTGGGCCACGGCATGTCGAAGGCCTAAAGGACTCCGTCCGCCGGTCGACCGAAACAAGGAGAAAAAATACTCCGTAGAGAACCTGCGCCAAGGCAGTCGGGCCTACCACTCACCCAAACGAGTGCAGAGAGATCGACAGCAAGCAAGTACAGTAAATTGTCCGAATGTGCAAAATAAGGTACTTGGGCGGTTCGCGCACTTGGTCTTCTCCAGAGCGAGTACGGGAGACGCCACACATTGACGCCCTCCATCTCGAGCGCGTGCTTATCGTCAGAAAGGGGCGTCGGGCCGGCTCCCTCAACCGCAATTTACTTGACTGCTAGTCCGTACGCAGTACTCTGTACTCCGTAGATGGCACTGTCATATGATATGGGAGAAGAAAAGCATACCGCTGCCGCTACCCGCGACGTCCAAGCTCAATGACCGTGCTCAATCGTTGGTGAAAGCAAGCTCGAATCCGCCATTGCTGCGCCGCGTTGCCGTTGTTTGTTCAGCTCGACAATGGCGTCATATGCAGGCCCTTCATGATGAGGCCGCGGGGTTTGCCCGCTTGATAGCATGCTGCCCTTCGTGCCTTCTTTCCGGACTTCAGCTCGAAGAATCAAGGACAACCCTACTCCGCAGTACCAGCCGGATCCTAGATCGCCCACCATCGGCCAGCAAAGAATCCGGTGAGTCGTCAGTCAGGTTCCCGCACGTTAGCAATTGGAAAGATGTGGCTGGTGAGGCCCAGCTGAGCAGGGGCGGCATTAGACACTCTGGGGTATCACGGAAGGGGTACCTCGAATGATACGGGGGACTCGGGACGCAGCTCCTGAGCTGTGACCGTCAACAGTCAGCTGGGTGTACTCCTATTCCACCAGAAAAGCGCATCAATGAGAATCGACCGACCTCGTGGGTTTTCGAGGCAAGCGAATTTCTTCTCTCGGGGCTCATTGAGTCTGCTACGACGAGCAGCGCTGGCGAAATAGCGATGGGAAATGTAATACCACCCGATAATCGCCCAAACGAGGTTACAATTGGCCGAGCAACCCCTGTCTGCATAGACCAGCTCGAGCTTAATTGGCATGGCACTATCGATTGGGCCGTGAAACGTTTTTGGACAATTTCGTCAAACCAGTTTTGTCGTCCCGCCAGCAGGATTGCTTCACGTCATGGAGTTCACTGCTGACTTCAAGGGTCGTGGCCAAGTTTTGAGCGGTCTGGCACTGGCTAACGTGAGCAGCGAGTGGCGCCCGCAATGATGCTGCAAGTTGGACTGTTGACATCAGCCGCGCGTGATCAGCGCTTTTCTACAAAACTGTATGGAACACGGTAAGCCTGAAAATGCATCGTGTCATTCTGGGGCCGCCGGCTCCACGCCTACCTTTCTTCACATCAAATTCACGGTCTCCGCCTCGGGTTAGACCACCCAAATCGTCAACAGCTCTTGCAGGGACAGTCGTGCAATGTGCTTCCTACTGTGTAATTCACCGTTGCGCCCAAGAAAGTCCACGATCACAGCCACGACACTGAACTGAACGCCGCAGAGTGGTCACTTTGTGCGGCAGTGTTATCAGTGGCGCCAATCGATGGATCAGATCGCATATTCTTAAATCCGAGGCTCGCCGCCAAGACAGGCCACCACCTTTGGGCCGTCCCGGACCAGGCAATTTCGAATAAGCTCGGATGGTGGGGAAAAGGCCAAGAGGGTGCGACCGATCCCAGGGCCATCGGGCGCGAGGTGCCGAACGCAACTACTCCGTAATCGATCAAGGCTTGGCAGAAGAAATGACTTAACGCCTCATTTCGCGTGCGTAGTTGCGGAGTACTCCGTAGAGGTGCTCCCTTAACTCTTTTTGGTGTGTCTTAACTGCCCTGCGCCGTTTAAGATTACCTTTGAACAGGTTCCGCCCCGCGCTTTGACGCGGTTTTTGTATAAAGTTTTGGCCATTCCGGGCAGTGTTACAGACCAGTCAGCTCAGTGACCCTAATGAGCCCTTGAGCCGTGGCGCTCTACGCTCCCGTAGAGCAGAACTTGAACGTTGGTTTGTCAGTTTCATCAACATACTGTGAATTCTCTTCTTGCTGCAGCCAGAACCTATATTCTCTGCTCATCACCAGATGATCAAAATCCTTTGATAGCATTCGGCAGCAGCGGTGCGAATAATACTCGTCGGAGAAGACTTCGCAAAGCCGTCGACTCGACGGGCGATGTGGGCCGATTCCAGGATATACTGTACGCCAAATCCCTGACTAGCGAGAAGGCGGGTTCCAGAGCGGGCGTCCTATCAGGAATGCATCGGGATCTGGGAAGTTTCGCCATGACGTGTTAGCTGTCGGAGCAAACAGGAAGACGCTGGCTGTTCAACGCAGTGATTCACCCATTGAGGCACAGCTTCAGCTGCACAAAGGACACGCCATTCACCGCTCGCCTACAATAAGTAGCTTCGTATCACTGGTAGGAGAAGTCGAAACCCCAATGAGGACAGCTTGGCTGCTGTAAGGAAGCACCAATGCCGTACTTTCTCGTTGTGGCTGATGAACGTTGTCGGTCCCTTAAGTCAGAGTGACACTTGTGAATCCTGGACGGTTTCTTTGTTTTGTTTCTGGCCCTTCGTGTTTATTGTACCTCGGACGAGGAAGAAGCAAACACGGCTCCTAGCCAGCATCCGATTGACACCGTGTTTTCCCCGCATGTGCATTGCGTCGTTGCCGATTGATGTTTTGATTTGGCCGAGTACGTCATTTATGGCGCAGGCAGTAACAAGCAGTGTGAATCAGAACGGTAAAGCCTTGCTGGGGAGAATTTATCTGAACAGGGACGAAGAAGGAGAGGTCCAAAGAGAAATTGTAGGAAAAGCTGGCAGAGGCGGTTTCCGCCAACCCAAAACGAGATGACGTGCAGCAACGAGCAAAAAGTATGCAGCAGGAGCAGGGCAACTGGGCTCCCGGGGTGTGTGGTTATGCATCAGTCAGTGTGAACTTGGCCGGCCAAGGAGAGAAGGCACAGTGTGGGGGGTGCGGGTGAGCCAGTGGGGTGGCACTAATGCGGCCCCAGGAAACGGGCCTAACGCGAAAGTCATAGCTAGCTGCCGGTACCTGGCAACAGAGGCAGTGATGAAGCGTCGACGTATGCACGTATTGGACGGGTGAGTAACCCCGTTTCCAGCTGCGACCAGTCGGGCCAGTCCCAATCTCGTCATGGGCACGGCCAGCCGCAGGTGGTACAGTTGCCGGCCATCTGTGCCTGCCATGCGGCTTTCTGAGTGTTTCTTTTTGCACAGTCGAAAGCCCGTAAACAAGGCACAGGACACCCCCTCCGCGTCTTGCAAGTCTCGTCCGCATCATAAAGCTCGCTTCGTCCACCTGCACCTCACCCTCACCTTCTCTTCACCTCAACAATTCAGGACATCGTCTTGCAGAAACAGCTGTTCCTCTGTCTTTTTGTTGATCGAGCACCGCCTTGTCAACCGAGACTCACTTCACTCATTGACAACTTCTGGTAAGGTTATCTTTGTCATCATCTTGCCTCACTTCTCCGTGCTGTCCAGACCCATGTTTGCGGTGTGTTTTAAAGGCATTGTGGCTTCAGTTTTAGTTTTGCCCTCAGCTTTGTCAAGATCTCGGTGGAGTCCTGGGCTCTTCTGCAGACGAGGTAATTCGGGATCAAGAATCGATGCGTGAACAGCAAAGCATTCGATCCCCATGACAAAAGACAGCGTGAAAAACGGAGAATTGGGCTGCCCCGAAGACCTACTTCCACCGCTGCTACCAAATGATCTGATTATGCTCAGTTTCAAGCTAATATTCCGCGAATTTTCTTTAGAGAACGATCCCAGAGAGTCCGGTCCGACAAGATGAAGTCTGCCATTCTCCTTTCCCTGATCGCAGCTGCTGCTGCTCAGGACGTCGCCTCTCTTTCTCAGTGTGGTGTTGGTTTTCCCGTCACTATCAAACCATTCATCCCCCATACTAACAGTTACATAGCAAACCTGCGCAAACAACATGCAGGCTGAGAGCAAGGCTGCGGAACTGGGCTGCAAGCAAGGCGACTTCAAGTGCTTATGCTTGAACATCAATTTCTTGTATGGCCTGCGTGATTGCTCGCGTGCCATCTGCAACGAGGAAGATGCCAACAAGGCTATTGAATATGGTGTCGAGACTTGCAAGAAAGCTGGTGTGCCAGTCGTTCCTGGGCCCTCTGGAAGCAACACCCCTCAAGTCGCAACCCTTCTCAGTACCTCAACTGGCACCGACGGCACTGCTGTTATTGTCCCAGTTGCCACCTCCACCATTGCAGGCGGATCGGCCATCGCGCAGGTCACGACCATTGTCAGCACCTCGACTGGCACCGACGGCACTGCTGTCGTCGTCCCTGTTGCCACTTCAACCCTTGGAGGCGGATCGGCTAGTGCGCAGGTAACGACCATTCTCAGCACCTCAACTGGCACCGATGGCACTGCTGTCGTCGTCCCTGTTGCCACCTCAACCATTGGAGGCGCTGCGGTATCAACGTACACCAGCAATGGCTCTCAGGTGGTCACGACTTTGACCTCTCAGGTCAGCCAGAGCCAGGCCACCTCTGAAGCCCCAAGCTCTGGCTCCAGCTCTACCGGATCCGGTTCTGAGTCAACTTCTGCCGGCGGTAATGGCCAGACGGGTGGAAGCTCCAGCCCAACCGCAGCGGCCACTACTTCCAGCAAGAATTTTGCTGTCAGTAATTCCACTTCCAATGTTCCGACTCAATATCTCATGAGTAATCTCGCTAACGAGCATCTGCAGCCCCAAATGACTGCGGCCCCTGGTCTCCTGGCCGTCGCCGGTCTCGCTGCTCTTCTCATGTAAGGACGATGACGAAGATTTGACAGACGACTATTTCCGATTTTGAAGTGCACATTTTTACATAATACCCGTTCATACTTGAGAGACTTGAGAGAGAAAACGAGCTCTGCCATCTTCATTCGGCCAAAAAAAAAAAGGTCTGCCGAGCCGATCTTAAAAGGCAAGAAACTAGACAAGTTGATTGACCATGAGTTGTCATACCATTGACCAGAGGACTTAATGAGGGCATTTATTCGATCTTTTTGATGTTGTCGATAACGAGGGTGTGCTGGAACAGTGTGGTATGCGGTTTGCGAACTTCCAATTCAGTTGCAGATCCATACATAATTGGCACGAACCCATGGAGCAGGGGTTCCCCACAGACGGTGGACTCAATTCGACGATGGCTGCATGATACCCCAGCAAACTACCCAGGTAGTTTAGGTCTTGTTACGGGGCTGGCTTTTTCTTGCTCTCTTTGATCTAAATTAATGAATTTTGGACCTTAAACGCTACAGGACATTGACATGGTGATTTGCCCCTGGAGACAATAGTAATGTATCGCACTTTGAAGAAGCGAAAGTGAATCACGTAGCACTTGGGGCATTTGTCAGCAATTTGAGTGAGTGCGATAGCGACAGTGATCCGAGTCGGTACTGAGCAAGTTTCCGCGACTCCATCCAATTCTTATATTCACAACCCGTGACGCGACGCTCGAGGCCCTTCGAGTTGGATCCGTTGAAGTGTGGCGATCTATAGACGCCATTGAGCATCGTCAAAATCATGGGTCGGCTTTGAGGACCGACCGCGTAACGTGGTGTTGTCGCCCTCCAATGAAGGCAAGTGATGGCAAAGACAAGCCTCTTCACCGCATCATCGACTGTCCAATCTCACTCCTCCAATCCCTTGCCCTTTCGAAGCCATTGGAGAAGGTCTGGTAGTCAGACAAGGCCTGGTACACGCCATCCTTGGAGTTGAGAACAAATGGGCCGTACTGCACAACCTCTTGGTCGAGCGGCGTGCCAGCGATGATGACTGAAGCACCCGTTAGCTCTTATGGACAAATGTAAACTTGTGAGAGAGGGAGAAAGAGAGGGGGGGGGGGGAAATCACCAAGCCTCGTGTCTTGTGCGGCATCCCGATCATTCTCCACGTGAACCACGTCTCCAGCCTGCTCAAAAATGACATTGTGATGCTGAGCAACGCTCCTACGGTGCTCGGCGCTGCCAACCCAAACACTTCCCTCAAGGACGTAAGCGAAGGCATTCCATCCATCCGGCACCGGCTGCGCCACCACCGCACCAGGTCGAAGCGTCACGTCCAATATCCACACAGGCGTGTAGGCCAGGTCCTTGACTGAGTCGACACCGTGACTCCTCCCCGAAATGACCTTGATGGTGGCCCTGCCCTCATCGGCCTGCACCACGGGAATCTCCCCCGCCCTCAAGTCGCGATACCGCGGCTCGCACGACTTCAACCCCTCGGGCAAGTCCACCCACAGCTGAAGCCCGACCATGGGCTGCGCCGTCCCCGTATCATGGGGCATCTCTGCATGCACTATCCCCCTCCCCGCCGTCATGAATTGCAAGTCCCCCGCGTACAACGTACCCTTGTTGCCGGCGAAGTCTTCGTGGTCCGTCGCCCCCTCGAGGAGGTACGTGATTGTTTCTTGGCCGCGATGCGGGTGGTCAGGGAAGCCGGCGCCAGGACTCACGCGAAAATGATCCAGCATGAGGAACGGCGACAGGTTGCGCAGGTTGGGCGTGCCGATGGACCGGCGGACGCGTGCCCCCGCGCCCTCAGCTTGCTCTACGGCCAGGAAGACCTTGCGCACCGTCCGAGGGGTCGACATGTTTGCTGCCGGTGTCTGCTTTCGTGGGGTTTGGCTGTGCGAGGAGTTGCTTGCTTCGGTCTTTGGCCCGCTGCTGAACCCAACGAGGTGTTGGGGAGTGTCGTCACTGCAGCGGGCGTGACCGTCGAGGCTTTATGAATGCGGCAGGAACAGCAACGACGCAGCATGAGAACGATGGAGCATTTTCGCTGCACAGCGAGGGTGCGCTGCTGGCCTCCTGTTTCTCATTCTTGTGCAAGACAGAGAGACAGTTGATCTGTCATGCTGACGAGACAAGATGTCCCCCCCACGCCGACGGATGATTGGGTGACGCACAAGGGGGCCCCGTCTCCGCGTTTGTCATCGTTAGTAACCCTCAGCACACACTCGTGGTAAGCGCATGTCGACAATGCAATAAGCATTACGATGCGTGGGTGTTGCGCTCTAGACTCGCTGACTCGGGCCGCATTGCACAGGCAATGCTCAGAGTCGCGGATACAGCCTGATTGTCTTCTAGAGTCTTCTGCCTTGCCCTCCACGTCTTCACATGTCAGCTGTCCGTCGATGGTTGGGCCGGAGCATGGGGTGGTGAAGAAAGCTAGCCGTCGTTTCGAAACAGGGTTTTCTTTTGGGAATAGACTGCCTCGCGTCATCTTCAAGCCGAGAATCGTCACCAGAAAATTGTTGAGAAAGTAGGCTTGTCACATGTTGACCGATGTGCCATTGACTGCCATTAATTCGTCACGAGATACGCATCTCTTTGAGGGCAGGCTAGTGTATAACGATACTCATTTTTGAATTGTAGCTCCAGCTCAGCATTGCCAGTCCCATTCAGACATGGTCTCGGTCAAGACACAATTACGAGCGATTCACAAGGTCATACGAATGTACACGAGCCAAGGTTTGGGAATCGGAAATGAGACACAGAATTGGCACGAAATGCAGATAGCTATGGCTAGCAACTACAAGGTATAATGAGTCCCTCGACATGATTGATCTTCCAACAGACTTTTCTCCGGATCAGTAAGAGCGGTACCGCAATCCCCGTTCGCATCAAGAGTAATGCCGTCATTGCACCCCAACGCCAACCTATAATGACAAAAAAGGAACGAAGAAGAGGCAGCGGAGAAGGGATCGCGCCTGTCAGGCTCAGATGCGAGGTTGTCACAGTGCCCGGGGAACAGCCGTAGCTCGCGTCCAAAAGTAATAGCACTTGTTCGCAATTTCCCTCCTCGTCTTTTTTTTTCGGTGTTTCCTGTGTCACTTTTGAAATCCCTTGTTCGACCGGTTTGAATTTTTCTGTTTGATTTTCGTTTCTCTGCTCATTCCGTAAAACTGCATTCCTTCCCCATTTCCGTTCTAGTAAACCCGTCCAGAATTCTTCACTCCTGGATATCACTGGTTGACCTTCTCCTTGACGGCGGCGGCACTATCAGACTTCTGGTTGAGAAGGCTGCTTATCCAACCAACTGCCTCGTGACTGACGACAAAGGCCGTGGAAACAGCGGCCTTGCCTTGGCCGACAAGACCCTTCTGCTCGACCTTCTTGACTTCTGAAGCGTAGATCTTGTAGACGTGGTCACGACCCTCAATGCCCTTGTTGAATGGGAGCAAAACGAGGCTGCGTGTGTCATTGTAAAGGTCGGTAGTGGGCTTCTTCACCACGGGAAAGCGCTCGTCGATGCGATCGAGGGTCTTGTCGCCAATGGAATCGGCGCGGGCGATGTAGGGAGAGACGTAGCCATAGGGTTTGGCGAACCAGGGGAGGACGGGGGCAGCGAAAGTCTGGTAGGCAGAGTCGCCCAGTTTCAGAGAGCGCTGGGCGATCTCATTGGATTTGACGGTATGGATACCGTCGCTGATGACGGGATAGGTGAGGAGGTGCTACGTGGCACGGCGTGAGTTTATGGTCTTGGGAATTGCGTAGTGTCCATAGCAGACACGGATCATGGCGTAGATGGCGAAGGTAACATACCTGAAGGAAAGCAGAATTGGGCCGGGCCTGAACGTCGCCGTTGACCTGAGGCACTGCCATTGTGGTGACAAACGAAGGAGAAGAACAGCTCTCAGTGATTTGCAATGTAATGTTCGCAACTGCTGGGGAAGGTGGACCAGATCAAGTCGGACTGTCGATTGTTGATGGGAGGGAGGGTGGAGGGGCAAAGAGAAGTGATTCCACGCAGGTAGGAAGGTACTTGAGCGCAATAGGAGTAGAGTAGGTAGGAAGGAAGGAGGGAAGAAGAAAAAAGTCTTAATCTGCTATTTTGGGGGGGGCCGTCAATGTTTAAAAAGGGTGGGCGCGGAACGGGAGAAACGCCACTCAACGAATCGACGTGGGCTGAGCTGGTGCACTGATCAAAGTATTCAAGGTGCGGGTATGGAGTTACCGAGAATGGGATTCTTCTTCTGTGCTGCATGCCAAGGAAAACGGCGATTTGACTGCATGACAGAAAGCAGGTATCGACTGTTGAGCGGTCGAGCATGTGAAAGCGACCGAGCAGGACCAAGAGCAGGGGGGGGCAGCGCAGAGCATGGGGGGGGGGGGGGTGTCGTTTAAACAAAACCCAACCCCCCCGAACCCAAAAACAAGCGGTTTGCC
>JARJRV010000131.1:0-66271 GCA_030783925.1 Aschersonia sp. MBC 735 | reverse complement strand
ATTGCTTTTTCATTTTTTCATTTCCCCCCCCCCCCCCCCCCAAAAAAACCCCTGAAATGACTGTGCATGTTGCAGGAGGAGGTTGTCGCATTGGGGGCTGTCAGCTTACGCATCCACACTCGATCATCAATCAGCCACGGCCTATTGGCTTGCTTTAGAAAGTTGGCTGATCCACGGGCCGACAAAGCGGATGGGCAGCAGCACAGCCGAATCAAGGCCGAGCCTCGCGCTGGGATAACTCCAGCCAGGAGTTGACCAGACGAGGAAGCTCAGAACCCAGATCCAACCCAAGGGTCGACGTAGTGGTACAGGCAAGATCGTTCTGGCGAGAGGCGAAAGAGCATCTTCGAGCATGATTGCAAGAGCTTGCAAAAGGAAGAAGAACACAGCACCACCGTCCGCATTCGGAACCCCCATAAGCTGATCCGCACGATGGTGAAGGAGCCCAGAAATTAGAAAGGCTACTGTAAGCCGAGCGTAGCGGGAGGTCAACGAGTGGCGGGGGAAAAATGGGAGCGCTTGGTTGATGACAATGTCAGCATGTCCAGTGAGGAAGCTCCGAAACATCTGATGCCAGGATACACTGCCAAAGTCAGTCTTTTCTGTTTCGTCTGATGATGGTGATCCAGCAACTTACCCCCAAAAGCGACGGACAGTGAATGCCTCCGAGAAAGGACCGTAGAGGGGCGGACATTCTGCAGGTTCAGAAAGGCGCAGAGCTACAGCGACAATGGCGCCAGCATTCGTCATGCAGAGATTAAGTGTCGCAGTGATGAGCCAGTATATAATCGTCATGACGGCGCGAAAGATTACATCGTCAACGCTCAAGCTGCCCAGCGAGAAAAGGGATGCCTTATCAGCCCGCACGAGCGCCGCATCGGCCGGGGGTGCACAAGCGACCAGGTCAACGAGGACATAGGCAACCAGGGTGACGGCGGTGCGGCTGACGATGAAGGTCATCCGGGACTGTGCCTGTTCCCTTGCTGCTGACGGGATGTTCTTGACTTGCCACCGTGTTCCGATGCGGCGCATGTTCCATAGGAGACCAACGGCTGATAAGTAACCCGAAAGTTGAGAGGAATCGACGCGAGACGCGAGCAAGAGCTCGGATGCACTGAGAAGCTGCACCCAGAGCAAGCAAGCACCAGTGGCAGCCCAGTGCGGTCTCTGGTTGGTCAGGCACAACTGCACGATTGTTTGTTCCATGAAGTACGTGACTGCACTGAGGAGCGTCAGCCCCAGCACTCTTTGGGCAGTGGCTTGCGCTTTAGTTTTGAGAAGGATGAGGGCGAAGACGGCCGTGAACCCGGCTTCGGTGCTGAGGAAAGCCAGCAGCGAAGGGGGTGACTGAATTGTTGGCGTCGCGAAAGACATTGTCCTTTTTTGACGGACGTGCTTCAAGCATCGACTGCGACGAATTTCTGACAATGGAGGTGGTAGAGAAGCAACGACCAGCGTGCAGACGCTAAAGTATGAATTTATACTCGTGAAAACCAATCTATCGACGCACGGTTCGGTCCGTTAACGTTTTCGAGGCACTTAGTTTTTACGCGCCACTCGGGCGACGCCCCGCTTCTAGAACGTTGTTGATCTCACCTTGCAATGTGCCGCTTCTTGCCAAAGTGCTGGCCGACCAGCTAGGCAAAAGCTTGCACCTAAAGCCAGAGCCTTGAAGATGTCGGTGCCTCGACCGATTCCTCCATCGATGCCGATTGGACTGCGACCATTGACAACGGGTGCTACCTCGCGCAGCACATGCAGAGTCGCCGGGGCCGAGTCAACTGACGACCGCCATGGTTTGAGATGATGATGCCGTCCAAGCCGCATTTGATGGCTTCTTGAGCGTCCCAAGGCCCCGGAAACTGTGAATATCGCATCAGTATAGGTCTTGATTTTGGAGGTATGACTCAACCTGCTTGATGCTGCTGCGAAACTTACTGCCTTTTCCCCAGATCTGCTTTTGAGTATTTTCATGGAAAAAATTCATCATGCTTTTCCAGTCGACTGAGGGGTCTACGGCAAAAGCTTCAGCCAAATTCCAATTCGAGCTTTCCAAGTGACGTAGAAGGAGTTGCAAGTGAAAGAAGGGAAAAATCTCACGTCATGAGATCCATCGCCCCTCCATCATAGAATTCTAAAAAAGCATCAGTACCTGTGCTTGTGTAGGACCGGGGATAGTGCAAGAATAGCACGCGGCAGCTTTCAAAAAACACGATCGAGTATAAGACTCGGGTAGTACAAATGAACCTTCTCAGCCCAGGAATCTGACGCCAATTTGCAAGCCACGTCATGCGACTGTGGCAACAAGACACATTGTTTTGCAGTTGAGGGGAGCTATCAGAAACTCAGAGAAAAGGCGAATGGTTCTGTTTTACCTCTGGTTGATTTGGAAAGCCTCTCGGATCCTAACTCTTTGATACAATGTACTTGCTGATCCAAAGTTCGACTGCGGTTCGCCATGGTGCACCTATGTTGCTTAGCAACAGACAGGAGTTGGCACTTTTCCTGGGGAAGTTGTGACAGGAGGAGGAGGGAGGATGAACAAACCCGTAGTGCATTTTGTTTGACCCTACTCCGTAGATGATATGTCTGTTAACAACGGCTGGCAACGTTCAGTTACACCCGCTGGCCCGAATGATGACGATGTTCCAGCTCGAACCTATTTCCCCCAGACTGACTGACTCCTGCAGGCGCGTCTGAAGTGTGTCTGTGCCCCCAGGGGTCCCGTACGGTTTGCCTCAGAGAAGTCGGTCGCTAGCGATAAACACTCGATGATGTTGCTCGGTCGCTGTGAGTTTCCTGAGCCTTTCTTAGGTTGGACGGATCTCATCGCTGCACTCGGCAAGTAACAAGGAACAACGGATTGCGTTGAGATATGTGGTGGCAGGACTCCGGCCCTGACCCACATATCTCAGCCCAATTAGTGAGCAACAGGCTGGCACATTTATGGCGCCTGCACAGAAAGCCTAGATAGATTTCTTCCTTGCTCAATCAATCGATCCCATCCACTAGAGCACATATTCGTGCCTCTATAATCACCCATCGCCATGGACGACTGCACGCCGACGCTACCCGTCTTTGCCATATACGACGATGGATGATGGACGGGGACGTCGATGTGAACGACAACGGATGGGCGTAGCGCGACTCACGCTTCGAGGCAATGACATCTGAAACAACACCGCCGGGACAGGACAACTGCCGAGTCAGTCGAGTCGACATCACGTACACAGCATGCCTCGGTAATGAACCCTGGCCTGCTCGCAACTTTCGACTCACCACGACATGTCGGCATTGGTCGTGTTCGGAATCAATGCTGAATCAATCTTCTTCTTGCCATTCTTCGCAACTTGGCCGAGACTAATCTCTCCTAATTGTCGTCAGTGGAACCGTGCCGACGATAATTCTCTATGACCGGGGAAGTCGATGGGCTTCGGTTATGATCTTCGGTACGGACTAGACTCGGGACGTCCTTTTATTAGGCCTTTTCCATCTCATCCTGGTAGGGGTCCCGTTATGCTGGTCCCGGCGGCCCTGGCCCCCGTCAAGCCGGTGAGCTAGTGACCCCGGTGACTCCAGGGATCACAAAAAGTGTCTCATCTCAAAATCGCTCGACGGCGACACACCCCCACCCGTACGGAGTACAGTGGACGATACTCATCACGGAGGGTCGTCTCCGTCGTTGTCTCTCAGCATCCAGGGATGGTCGGTTCTTTCTGAGACCCGTCTTCGTTCGTCACCTTTGCCACGAGGAGTGGTGGTATATTGCCACGAGAGAGAAACGGGTGCCGTACCCGCGAGCTGGACCTTATAGATAATCTGGCCTGGCTTGCGAAGCATGTTCAGTTACAGTCATATTACGCCGCAAAAAGCGAGGAGAAGCAGCGACCAGTCAACGTCTCCCAGGCATTCATCCTTTGATGTCCCTTCGGTTCTTGTCATTGGCCAAGTTGGAGCTTCGCTTCCGTCTGCTTCATGGGCACGAACCAGCGGAGCGGCGCTCATGGCCCCCAGCCCAGGCAGGGTGCAAGTGCGCCATCCTGCCAACACCCCTCGCCCAACGGCCACGAACGGGCGTCATTCCGATGAAGGTACCTCCAGCCTGACCGTCGGCCGGTCCGGGACGCAAAAGCAAGGCTGGAAATGATCCCCACAGCGTAATAGCCGTGTGCGGCCCCCCATGTCACGGCTGTTGGTGGACGGAAGCCATGACCAGTATCCACAATCAGTCGACGATGTCACCAGAATAGATGATGGACTAGTTGAGATGATCAGTTGTGACACTTCTTTTACGTTATGCTTCTTCTGGCTTGATCATGTTCGCTCGCAACACGATACCCACAAGCTGCTGTCTGGCAAGCCAGCAAAACGGCACAGATGAGCCAGGTAGCAAGCAAGGATAAACAAATCCCCCAACGGTCTCCCCTCCCCATGCAAGGAATACACATTAGACGAGGCCCCATGTACGAGCGAAGTAGCCAGACCGATCCCACCCAGCCATGCTTCTCCTCAACTTGCCACACGGATCTTCCGCAAGCAAAACTTGCGACATCATTGTCTCAAATCGAAGAGCCGCTACATCGGCAGTAGCCGTGTATGCGTGTGTGTGCCTGAGCCAGTATACGAGATGGGCGCCTTACTGCAAAGAAAAAGGTGGGCTGGGGCATCATTCACACTCAGCCTGCTATTATCTCGCAGTTCATCGCTTAACTCGTTCTGTCGACCTTGGAAGTCTTTCATTCCGAGAGCCAGATGAGCCTGAGGCGTGGCAAGGACGATTTTAGATCCATGTCGTAGCAGGCACCTTCAAAAGGCTGGACATCATGAATGACTATGATTCAGCGTTGACAGGAGTCTTGCTTTCATACTTCCATCATAGGCATGTTCCTGCCCCCACCTACACGAGGGTCAAAATAGGCGCGAAGTGCATGGTGAAGTAGGGGTCATCAAGTAACACGTGATTAATGTATGTGTGTGTAGAAGGTCAAGTGATCATGCGTGAGTCAAAAGGTGAAAGGCTGCAAGTAAGTCGCGAACGAGCAAGTAGTACAGTTCATAAAGATCAATCCATACAAGTCCGTAAATCTGTTCCTTGCTTCACCAAAGGCGAAAAGACATCGAGCCAGAAAAGGCGTCATACGATAGAAGCCGGCCGCCCGGCATCATCACCACATCAAGGGTCCAGTAACTTGAACACGACTCATTGAACGTGCTGCGACTCAAGATACAGCCGTGCAAGACTTCTGGGGTCGGACATGATCTACTCATCATCATCAAGAGAGACATAGGTCAGCACTTAAGCCTTTTTTTCCCGAATCCATATCTTATAAGGAAAGACCTTGGCACAGACGGGGCGCCATGCTGCTGGGCGCTCAGCTTCACGGGTCTGAAGTCATGAGCCCGATCAATGAAGTAAATTGCCCGGAAATTTGCGTGAACTGAAGAGTCTGCTTCAATGAGCGAGCTCAGGCAGACACGAAGGCGTGATCATGACCAACGCCATCGCCATCGTATGAACACGTCTGTGTGCATATGCCCTTCATTAGTCATGGTGAAGGTGGCGTTGCTGCGCGACCGTTCCAGGGACCGAGTCAGGCTGATTCTAAAACGTGGCAGGACCTTGACTGGAACGACCTTGTAGCAGGTCACTGACAACATGATTCTTAACCACCGTTCAGAAGCTGTACCAAATCAATCTAGGCTTCAGCGTCGGACCACTTCCTCTTTCCTCATGTCATAAGATCTTCAAGAAGACTCCACCCCTTCGTGTTCTTGCTGAAGCCTATTTTCCCATCACTTCGCACTGGCTGGGGCTTATCGAACGAGCCCACAACCCAGCCGCGTCTACCGTACGTCGTATCGGGGCACAGGCCGTGATCTTCTAAGCCTGACCGGATTCCATGTTTCTCCGGATATAGCTAAGACCTGGAGCCTTGCAATCCTTCTTACTGGCTTGGCTCCGACGAACAGGCTTCGCACTCTTCTCATACCTATCCGCGGCTGCACAGAAGTTGTCGGCAAACCTTGGCTTCTGTGTAGCATGGCTCGGAGAATTAGGGCGGGGGCTGTTTGTTGTGAGACCAGGGCATGTATTACGGGAAGGATTCGAGACACTTCTCGCCTGCCTGGAGACACTTGTGAAAGTTCACTCCCAAGACTTTGATTTCTTGGCAGACATGTTTGATCTTATTGGCGCGGCTGCTGTCATCTCGTGGCGACTGGGAGCGCATAGACGGCGAGAATGGCACTGGCCGTGATGATGATCTGACTTGGCACAAGCAATACAAGTAACGTGTGCGTGTGTCTGTGAGTAAAGTAAAGCGCGTAGTTGATTAAATGAAGGTTGATGAACGAGACATGAACGAAGAGGATGAAATGCAACCATTCATATTCGAGCTCGATCATCGATGATCGAAATTTTCTGAGCCTTGTGGTCCCTTTGCAACGAGAGGGCCGCAAGCCAACGACACCGTCCATCTCTCTTGAGGCCCGAGAGGCGTCAGTCAGGCACCTGTGGGTCGGTCGAGCCAATAACATCGATATTACAAGTGGTGCTTTTCATCTTCTGCTACTAGGTAAAGATAGAAGTCCTCCAAGTACAAAGTATCTCATGAGGCTACTATCTTTGTCTGAAATCATCTGCTTAGAAGCGGAAATAAGCAGGCCTGAAGGAGATGGCAATGTCATCCAAGTGAACCAAATTGTTCAAGGGTCCATCTCATCTGTAAATCGCCTGAACTTGCAAATTCGCCACTCCCAGCAAGCACTCACCAGACCGTTGAATCTGTCAGGTGCATGAACATACAGGTTCGCCAGTTCCTGGGCGCATGACACGGCAATATCGAGAGAACACGCACTTCAGCCGAGCCACTCCAATGCCTTCGACCTCCAAAATCCAACTTCGTATTATGCCGAGTAAGAAGAAGAATGCTTCCACACAAAAGAGCTGAAAGGGGCTCCGCGTTCTTTGTCATGGAAGGCGCGATGATGGGTTTGTCGTCGCTTGCAAGATGCATCGGACTTTCACTTACTACATGAGGACGTGGTGCAGCTGCGCGACTGTGCCGCAGGACTGAGTCATGAGGAGCGCCAGCTGGTCTACATCCTTGGTCAGCCGAGTTTATTGAATCCTTGCTGACCAAAGCGGTGTGTCAGAGGACAACTCGCCGCGTCATGTTCATCTCGTATTTTCGGAACCGATGTGGCATAAGCCTTGACACGAAGTCGATCTGTCGAACGACCAGTCTCCTGTCATCATCAAAGGCCCATGGCCTGAACTTGAGGCAATCAGAGAAAAGATCAAGCGAGACGCTCAAAATGGGAAAGTAATGGTTGGATTGAATTCCCTCATCTGTCAGTCTTCAAAGGTGATGATGTATTGATTGATAGAGCAAAAAGTGTGACTCGCTCGCTAATCGCCGACCATGTGACCAGCACGAGGCCGTTCAGCTATTCGTTTCTTCCGTCTCCCAGGAACGAGATCACAGGCGGCAGAGTGCAACGCCTCCAAAACGGCTGGCCGGTCATTGCCTCGATACACCAGACTCCGTTCTCATACGGGAAAGGTGGCATCTTCACACCATCCCGATCAATCTGTGCTAAGTGTACAAAGAAAATCCACGAATAAAAAGCGAAACGGTCAAACGAGTGTCAAGAAGTGCAAAAAGAGAAGTACAAAACGAGCTGCAAACGCTCGTGATAAGGTGATCTTGTCAAATCATTCTTGGTAAACTGTCCGGTCACCGCTCACGCGCCCCTTCATTTTCGTCCCAGACCAGCTCGTCCCCGCCCAGAAATGACTCGCCTGTCGCAAGAGATATGGGAGGAAAAACTTTTTGCTTTGTTCATCACGCTATATGTAAAGAAAAACAACGGGGGAAAACGTTCCTAAATGCGATGTCGACAACAAGCGCTGGACGTGATACAAGAAGTGAAGTTGCAAATGCATGTCATAAGTCGCTTGTTGCTGTGTGCAAAGAAGATTTGCTGTGTCCAATATTCTACGGAAGTGAGCCCTATCTGTCCTGACACGAAAAGATTCGTGAAGGCAGCAATGAAGAAATGCGTAGCAACGTGAGAGACCAAAATGTGAGTTTTCAGGATCACCGAGCGAGGAAGCTGATTGATCGATCGAGCGACGGCGAGATCAATCGGAGCGCTTCCGCTTCTTGTTGCCGTCATCACTGTTCTCCCCTGAGGACAATTCGCTCGAGCTGCCGGGGACTCCAGCCGCGATCTGAAACAAGACTTTGCCGTACGTGGAGATGTCTTCCTCTGTATGAGGCATCAACAGGGCTCCATCGTAACCGTGAACATCGATATTGTCCATAAGGTTCATCACCACACCGCCTCCAGTAGCATGGGTGCGGGCATGCTGGGCGAGATTATCACTCCTTGAGAATTTCTTGCCGCAGTCATGACACTCAAAGGGCTTTTCCTGAGTATGCAAAGAGCGATAGTGGCGCTTCAAGTGCTCTTGTCGGCGGAATCTTCTATTGCAGAGATCACAAACAAACGTCTTAGAAGGATCTTCAGTAAGCGACTGCTTGCGTCCGCGACGGTTTGTGGGTTGGGCGACAGGGACGGCAGGAGAGTCGGACCCGGTAGAAGAGCTCGACTCGGAAGGAACAGGAGAGGCCCTGTCGACCGTGTCGTCGGCGGCAGTAGCCTGGGCGTCGTTTGCTGATTGCACCATTGGCTCCATGAGCTTGGCATTCCCGCTATCATGGTCTCTCTTTTGCCGCTTCATCTTGTGGGTGTCAAGGGTGTTGTCGACACTGCAAGGGGGGCTGAGAAGAGCGGGGGATTCGAAATGTTGATCCTGGTCCAAATGGAAATCTTCGTCAGCGATAAAACTGGCGTGGCCTAGTGTTACCACGGAAGATCCCGTGCAGGCTCGGGGCCTGGATATATCGCAAGAGCCGATCAGATTGTGATTGTAGTCTTCATCCGACTCGGCCTCGGCAAAGTCTTCGAGGGCAGGCAGGTCGTTGGCACAGGCAGAAGTGAAGCCAAACACAGCCTGGGGGGCGATCAGAGTGTCGACGAAGCCTTGCTCCGATAAGTGCAATTGTTCTTCGCTAAGCGGAGCCACAGTGAGCTGCGGCGTCAACGTTGGGTTTGATGTCGCAGAAACTGTGAGATTGCGGGGATCGCAGAAGTCGACGTCACTGTCCGACGTGACAGACCTGGCGTAGGGAGCCGGTGAAGGCGACAGTGAAGGACAGGGGATGTTGCAGAGGTCGCTTGTGGTGCTGCTAAGCGAGGGAACCCTGGACTGGGATTGAACAAACACTGCAGATAGCAGAAAATTAGTCACAGGCCACCTCGTCAGTCAAATCAAATGATAAGCATTTCGCGTGCAACCCAGGCAGCACGCGTGCTCCAACAATGCGAGCTCAGTTGAACACTTTTTGCTACCAGGACATCGCACTCCGTTTGCACTTACCAGGAGTCATGGGTGGCGAGCCGCAGCTGGTCCAATCGAGGAAGGAGCTTTCGACAGAATCAATTCCAGACTTGGTACTGGTGAAGCCATCAACGCCTGAGCACATTGGATTCATGAGAATGGGCAAGGCATCGAAACCTTGGGGGCTCCCTACAGCACTGCCAGAGATGGACAATGGCGGTGTCGCAGGGAAGTAGGAGCTCTCGACATAATCCGTGTCCAGCATGATGACAGGCTTGGGCGGCAGAGATGCGATGGAAGTCGCTGCTGTAGGGCCGTTGCTGAAAAGCGTCGGCGGTTGTGAGCAGGAGGAACCAGGTCGAGAATATATAGGTGAAGCCGGCGACATGGCTTGGTAGGGGTTGAACTTTGGCTGAGCTGAACCCATCTGCACGGCGGCGTGTCGGGAATATTGTGTGGAATGGTACATGGCCGTTCGGGATTGCATGGCTCTTTCCATTGCACGAGCGAATAGCCTCTTGAATCTATGGTCAGCACCCGAGGTCTCACGGGTAAAAGGTAGAACGGAAGTATTACCTGTTTTACTCTTTGGTGTTAGCGTTTATTGAATATCGACTCGACAGGAGTTCCGCAGTAATTTCGTTTGCTTTCGTTTCGGACGTTGATTAAGATCAGATAATGCGATATCGTACAGCAGCAAAAGCTGAGGTATTGAGGAATCCGAGGAAGAGGTGATATAGGCACTGTAATCTCGGATTCGTCTACAGGGAACGGACGACGGCAGCTTGACAGGATCAAGAAGCTGGTCAATGATTTTTGTTTTTCTTTCCAAGATCTTGTACAATGTTTTGATGCTATTGGTTGTACACAGTTGGTCTCCTGATGCCCGAGTTCTTGGCAAGGCAGTAGATGCAAATCGGTTTCTTGGGCGATGGGTGTTGGTGTTAATGAAGGGTCCGGGATCTCGAGAAAAGCGAATGGTTCCAAGTCCGGTAGAGGATAAATTCCATATGAAGGAAATAAGAAAGGAGGAAGAGAAAGCCCGAGAGGATGTTGAGGTGAGAAGAATAAAATGAAAAGAAGACGAATATGAAAGAAAGGAAAACCACCAGATCCAAACTGGTCATCGACCAACAGAAGAGTAAGGATCTGGAGGATGGATGGGGTCCGTGAGGCATAAGTACAAGATGACCAGGCCAAGATCAACACCAACGTTGCTCATCCCCGTCAGACAGACCCCTCCCCCGACACCGACAGGCGTGGCTCGAGTAAGAACCTCTCGAGATGCCTCCACGCCCGTCTCACTCGGGGGACTTTTACGACCAGGGTGGCCATACCGATGGTGGGCTAGGGTCAGTCGAGCCGCAAGCCGGGCAGTGCTGCTTTTTTTCTTTCCCTTGGAGCACGCCCCCGTCTGACCTGGACGGCGGGAGTGTCTGGGGTGGGCAGATTTGAAGACGAGGAGGAGGAGATGGAGCCCCGAGCTCGTACCGGCCTCGATGGTGCTGTGGATCCCTCGTGCCTGGCTGGCTTGAACGAGCAACGACGTGGATGGGAAAGAACGGCAAACGCTGTTCCGTACCTGCCTGTCTGCCTGCTCCTTGAAGTTTGTGGATACTGTCTGCACGTTGCGGAATACGTGTGCAGTATTCCGGACATTCCTTCCTTGCTGATATGCTTTACGTACGGTATGTATGTATGTATGTGCGTGTACCCGGGCACGCCTACGAGTGTCCCCATGCTCACCTGCAAGCTGCATACAAACGGTATGGACGTCTGGACGAAGCATCGTGCTTGCGTCGCATGTCGTCGAGTTGTCCGTGGCGTAGCCGGTGCGCTTTTCGGGCCAAAGGGAGAAGAAGTGGTGGTGTGTCGATGGCAGACGTGGGCGTGCGACACACGAACGGGCGTGTGGGTGCCAATCTCGACTCGAGTGGAACGGAGGGTGACGGGGGGGGGGCAACGAGGAAGTCACTGACCAATGTGCTGCTCCATCGTTCATTGGTGTGGATGGCTGATCTTTTCTGGTCGAACGGAGGAGCACACCAATTGGTGCCGTGCCATAACTCGAAAGTCGAGCCGAGCCAGACCCAGACCGCGGGCACGAAAACTAAGTGCCTAGGTGCCTGCCTAGGCATGTGTACGTGCGTGCTTGGCCTACACGTTCACATGTACTTTAATTGATGAATTATGATATCGGTGGTCGACTATTTTAACCTTGTGCGTCACCGCCCACCGGATCGTCGACAATAGCGAGGAAAGAATCTGCGCAAGGTGTGACCAGATGGCCCGACAGACTTGGACATGATTCGTTCTGCATCAAGGCGCTTTCTCCGTGCCCGTGGGCCCATGGAGCCCTGGCCGATGTCTTGGAACGACGACGTCGTTCGTCGCCGAGAACGACTGTTTTTTTTTTTCCCTCACTCGGCGCGTTGCTGACTGGCTCGTTGTTCAGTCGGACGGTAGGCTTTGCATTTTCGTTAATCAGTTGATCGGTGTGAACTGGCTGGCTGGCTAGCTCACTGCAGGCGACATGCATGAAAATGACAAAGGTCCAGAGACATATGCAGCTGGCGCTGCACGTTCTAATTCTGGATCAACCCGTCCAACTAGGTACCCAAGTACTGGAGGCACGTAGCAGGTACGGAGCGGTTGGTGTCGGCCTGCTTTAGCCTGGCAATAATGACATGGAGTCTCGCAGTGTGTGCGTCGGTCGAATCCCACCAGTCGTTGGCAGGCCTCTCCCTGCCAGCTGCGTGCTATAGAGTCGAACGGCACTTCTGTTCGTAATACTCCGCGACGCTCTCCTGCAAATTCAAATTCAAATCCAATTTGGGGGGGGGACTTCAAGCATCTTGCTCGACCGTCGAGAGCTTTTCCGTCGAAGATGAATTGGTGCTGCGGCATCTCGTTCTGTAGCGGACATACGTAAAAAAAAAAAAAAGTACATATGATGATGTATGTGTCTCTCATGACAAGCACACTAGGACAGTGCCCTACCACGCGCCCCAGACACGTCGAATGGACGTGCGCCAGCACACGAACCAGACGGTTGGACTTGGCGTCCTCTTCAGACCTTTACGGTTGCGCTGAGCGGGCGGCAAGCGAACCACCAAGTGTGCAATGGATGCAGCACTCTTCTCGACTCCAACCCTGACGGCCATCAGCCACTGAGCTTCCATCAAATCATCGGATGCACTCTGTTCACTCTCGTGCATATTCGTGCGTTTATTGATTGGCTGGCCCACAAACACCCTCGCCGGGTTTTCGCATACGCAGCGGCACCAACGAATGCACGCTGCCTGTCCGCGGGACGCCAACGGGTGCTTCTCTTTTCCTTTTTGTGACTCGTTCGAACTGCGAGAAGAGAAAGAAGAAAAAAAACCGCCGAGAAGCAGCAACCCTTTGCTCAATGAATCAAGCAGGAAGGGCGAAGCTTCCCGACTGGTCGATCGTGCCCGCGGAGGCGCACCATCACAAGGTCTGCATAACATTGCATTGTGATAGGACGGTCCGAGCAACCATTCATTGTGCGTTATGCCTCTGAAAGGTGCATCACCAGTGGCTCTGCGCTTGTTGTGGACGGGGTGCCTCGCCCAATCGTTGAGAGGCTTCCACCACCACCACATCCACCACATCGTCAGCAGCACCCATTCCCTCCGCCGAAAGGCCGCGGGTTGGGTGCAGTTGGTGTGCGACGCGCCCAGCCATGAGTCGACCTCTGTGTCCAAATCTCGTCTGAGGGTTCTTCCTTTTCCTCTTGGGCCCTCGCCAAACCGCGCCATGTGGCCGGCTTCGCGCTGACTAGCAAACCCGTGGCTTTCTCAAGCGCGGCACCCAGCGCCTCGTCGTGGCAAAAGCATGAAATGGACGAGCGCCCGATCAGACGACTCGCGCCTCAACCCACGGAAAGCTCAAGGTGACGGACGAGAGGGCGACATTTCAGCTGGCAAGTGCCCTGTGGATGACGCGGCTAATTGCACCTTGCATCGATGCCGCGACGGACTTTTGCCTCCATGACGGACAAGGTAGCGAGCGAGCGACCGAGGACAGAGAGAATGAGAGAAAAATTTTCCCTCCTCCTCGTAATAGTGATCAACATGCGGTCGGTGCTTTCCTGCTCGGTTCCTGGCGCCGACTGCCTGGAAGCCGGCCTGCCACAGTCGCATCTGCATGCCGTACCTACGCAAGTTGCCCGTATCCGCATGCAAGGACGTGACGTGCCGCCGTCATTGGTCTATGAGGCCAGCGCGGCTTTGCATTAGCACAATTCATCACTCGAGCCTCTCTCCAGTTGATTGGACTCTTGCTGCGGAAACTAGGGCAAAGGGACGTAAACGACCGCTGCAACAAGGGACTTGATTGGGTGGGGCTCGTTGCATTTCATGCACGCCGCCCGTCGTCATCATGTCGTTTCACTGCATGTGTGCGTGCCTGTGTGCAAGCCCCGTCCCGAGCAAGTTAGCGTCGCGGCACGCATTGGAAGGAAACTGATTCTCATTATTAGATATCGATGCCCTTTGAGGACCTTGTCGTGCGGTGGGCCTGGGCAGCTGGAGCGCGATGCGCTCGCTGCCTGTCTTGATACGAGACCCGCGTCGACGCATGAAAAACAGGGAGATGGCCGACAGCTTAGAAGGAGATGGGGAAAAACGAAATGTAAAAAGGAAATAAGGCGCCACGTGTAACAACGCGCACCCGCCCTTTTCGTGCCAGTTTCGGATAGACAAGAAAACGATCGACTCAGGAAAGGCACCAAGATTAAAGGGTAGTGGCGGAGAGGGAAGCAAACGCAAGAAAAAGAAAGGAACAACATGGCAAACCGAGCCCTGAGTCGCCAACGCCACGCTTTCCGATGGCAACCTCACAAATCGCCTTCTGCGTGTGCTGGTTTACTTTATGCAAAGTGCCAGTCATTCGCCCACCTCACCGCGCGTCTGCGTCCTCGTCGTCGATAGCATTGCCGGCTTTAGTAAGCCGGGATTTGTAACTTCACTTACGCGGCCCTGGCATGAAGTAGGCGCAGAAAAGCATGTCCTATGTTCAGCCCGCCCATGTGTCTTGTGCCTCCATACTCCGCACACATGTATGGTTATTTTAACCGTGTTGTACGTGCCTACATATGTAGGTGCCTGTGCAGGGTCTCTTGATATGACCAAAGGCGAGCGGCAAAATGTCGACTGTAATAGTCCGTAGTGTCCATGCCAAGTACATCTCATGGCCAAGCCCCCCCCCCCCCCAATGACTAGCTGCGCACGCTCATTGTCCATCTCCGGCAGCAAGCATGTCGATGCACACTCGGGACCAACTGCCTCATGTGCTCGGCGTGCTTGTGCTTGCACGTACGAAGCCAGCTTTGCTCCGAGACATGACGACGCAGTCCTGAGCCACCTGCAACCCCTTTCTGGTGATTCATCGGCAGAGTTGTGGTTGTGTCGGCGTGCTGTTGCCAACGTTTTGAAGTCTCGGTGCCTGGCGGGTGCCTTATTCCGGTTCCGCCTTCCAATATATTGACGACATAGTGGTCAGATCACGAATCGTCCGAACAAGTCATGCTTAGCGGAGTGCGAGAGGGACTTCCAGGGTCCGCATGCAGTTCTTGTATCGCACAAATGAGAATACAGTAGGTGAAGATGCAGATGTGTGTTCCATTGTCTGATTCGCTGAGCCCTTTATCGGCAGTGCTACGAGCCGGCCAAGCCCTCGCCTCGGTGCGTGCTGGTTTTACATTACCCGAGGACGAGTCATCTCCTGCATCTCCTTCTGGCACAGGAAAAAAGTGGTGACATCCTGCAAAGCGCTGGAGCGAGCTGTCGAGGGATGATGCCTACAACAAGCCGTCAAGGTTGATTCTGAGCTTCTTGAGATGGACGCACCGAGGCCCCCCCCCCCGGAGAGGTTGACGGTCCAAAGGCCCTGACGCAGATCACTTTGCCGCCATGTCAGTCCAGAGACTAGTGGCATCACGGCTCGTCTGCTGATCTGCGTCGCACAATTGTAGATCTGCAGGACCAGTTGCAGTTCTCGGGATTCTTCCTCGGACAGTGACGACATGGCACACAAACTGCTCGCCATCAGCCAACGGAGGAACCAGCGTGGCGGCGGCCGCATGCTTGACCAGACGGCCTGGCAAGCAGGGAGCCAGAGTGGAGATGATGCTGTGATGACCCGAAAACGCCGGCCCAATCGAACGGTAAGAAGGGGACGATTCGCATGTGCCTCGATTCACACACGGCCACGGCTGTCCGCTCACCGACGGGACGAGGAAGTCGGGTGCCTCCGTGGCGCGCAACCCAAGTTCTAGAAATGACGCTGCGGCGCGGAGGCCGGTGGATTCCATCCCATCGGTTGGGACCAGGGCTGCTGGACCTGAAACGTTAGCGCCGCATGAAAAGCGCGATGGTAAAAAGGGTCGCGGGTCTATCAACGCGGCGTTAGTCAGTGAAAGGGCACAATAGTTATGGTAGGTGCGACCGGCGGTTGTTTCCCATCTCGCGTTGGGGAAAAGCCCTGGTCCATACCCCATAATACCACCAGCCCACGCCTGTTCTGGCGTGGTCCGTGCAGCCAAGCAAGGCTCACACAAACTTCTTCCCTCAAACTTATCCCATGATTCAACAAACAGTCCATGACAACGTTGTCATGTTCGCCTTGAACGCGATGCTGATCAGTCATGACTCAGCTGAACTCTCGCCATTGTTGGATGCGCACACGCGCATTTGAGCACGCGTACACCCACGACACCGCTGATGGCAACAATGCAAATCAGAAGCGCACAAACATGAAGTGGGCGGAGTCCCGAACATCGGTGAGCCCTCCGGGTGAGTCAGATTGCAGCAGCATGAGGGCTTTTTCCACAATCGCTGCCTGCGAGACGACGTGGTACATATGTACATGCCCACAGAGGTCCTGGCTTTCCGGAGTAACTCCTCTGTAGTCTGTCGATGGTCCCCGGAGAGAATCGCTGCAGCATGTCTGTGCGTTCAAGTAATAGCGCGACATGCTCCGCGGGCTATAATACAGGTTCAGTATGTGCTCCGAACGTGGGCCACGGGCCTGTACGGAGTACCTGTCAGGCGAGAACAACAAGCGGCGGGCTACTTTATGATTCATGCATGCAGGAACCAACGGCGACGGCCTGCAAGGCAGTGCGGAGCAAACGCAGGTACGAGGGTCTGGAGGAGGAGGAGGAAGGAGGAAAGTAGCAAGACTTGACCGGGTACCTGAATCTTGAGCTCAGGACTGACCAGCTCGCATCTGCAAGCGCAAATAGCTCGCACACAATACGGTCAACAATAGTGGCGCCGTGAACCCGAGGGACGCCACCGGCATCCATCATTTACCCAATCTGTCGTGGTTGCTCGGTGTCGGCGCCAGCCCCTGCCAGCCAATGAGCAAGTACGAGAAAGATCGGCACCCGGACAAGCTATCAATCAACCGATTGCTAAGGCCTGATATCCAGGGACCTGTGCTGCAGCTTGAAAAGCGGAACTCCGGTAATCTGGTAAGGTGCTCGATCGAGTGTCAAGACCGCACGTAGTCTGACGGTCGATGGGCTCCGCCACACGATGAAGCCAGCGTCTGAACATCGTGCAGCATCACAGCGGCCTGCACTGTACGGAGCACTACCGCTAGTGCTGGCACGGCCAGAGGTGATGAGTCCATGGGCCGTGGCTATTGAGCACCGTTGAAGTAAGACAAAGGGTTCGATCTGTTTGGATCGCGGCACCGGATCGCGGTAGGCCTGACCTGCAAGCTGGCCATAGCGCAGCAAGCACAAGGTTTGTATGCGTGGTGACTGTCGCGAGATTCCCGGAAGGTTCACCATCATTTTGGTGTACGAAGTACGGATTACTCCCTACGGACTAAATCAAAGACAGATGAGCCGTCATGTACATGATATACCTGGCATTCGCCACCGGCGATCGGCGTTTGTTGTGCTGGGTACGGAGTATCACTGCACAGGTAGCTCCCTATCACGCTGCAGCATGCGCTTTTCTTCTTCTATTTCGCCCTTGATCCCGCACGGAAACAAGGGCTCATGACTATCAATCGCGTCATAGAAGGGCTCCCAACCATTGAGCAGGCCGATGGCTATCATCAGCATCTGCATGGCGGACGAAGCAGACATGGTTGTGAGATGAGCGTGTGGCAGCCATTCGCACAAATGTACTCCGTATGGTGCCGGGACAACTGCCTCTCTCGGGAAGTCGAGGTTTTTGCCGCAGAAACATGCTCTGGGATCGGCGAAAGTAAGAGCGATGATGGAGAGGCAGCTTCTGGCAAGGTCTCAGATACGATGCTGGTCCTTCTAGACCGGGCTTGATGTGACAGCACCGGCGCGGATGGGAACCATCTTTCCGGATCCAACAAGACCCCAACAACAAGGGTCGGGTTCAGAGCGAGAAGGTTTTCGTCGATCCCCATGTTCGCCGCCGAGCTGGCCGACAATTGCTTGTTGCTGCGGGTCGGGGTTGCAGCTGGTCCGATGCTGAGCGATGTCATAATACGACAGTTCCAAGTTATTTTGGCTGCCATTCGGCATCAGCCATCAGAATGCGCAGTTGCGGCCCAACACAAACAGGCGGCGATATCCCGGATCTTTCATCACCAAAAAAAGCGGACCTTTTTGCGACAATTGATGCGGGCCCGCGAGGACATTGGCCGTGCTTTTTTCTCTCCCCTCTGAGACATTTGGCCGCTTGTGGGCTGGGCCCCATGGCGACTCGGGAGCGCGAATGACATCTTTTCGTGCGGCGGGCTACGGATGATGGAGGACACTAAGCTTGGCTCGCCAGTCGTGGAAAATGCTGGCTTGGCCACTTGCAACGCTCTTCTTCCTGCTCACAACCCTCGCTCCGACAGGTTGTTGGGGGAGGGAGTCCAGAAATTCGACAGTCTTGTCCGTCCAATTACGGAGTACTTGCCTGAGAAATCAAACGTCGTTGCGTCGACACTGGGATATCGCCGTCAAACACGACCCGTGCCGGCCATTGAGATGAAAGCAAGGGGCTGTCAGGTCACAAACCTGCATCCTATCATTGCGAGACATCTGCTCGCGTCGTGGCGTTCTTGTCATCAATGCAAGTGTCGTCATGAAGAGTGCATTCGCATCATGTTTGACAGCCACGGATGTTTCAACGAAAAAGGCCGGCAGGACACGTCCGGATATGCACGTGCGTGCGCACTCGTTTGCATAGCATCATAAAGTGTCACAAGCATTGATCGTTGCACGCCTGCAGATCCGTTTGCGTTAGAGATAGAAATTCGGTTTGCGTTGGAAAAGTCACGTTGCAATTTGGGTCGATCAAGTTGACCACGAGGTGAAGCATGTGGCTTGTTCATGCAAAGTCCTTATTGCCGCATGGTTCTCAAACAAAGTCGATGTGGCAACGTCTCATCGACTCGTCCCTTCTCGATCGCCTGTTCCATGTCTCGAGCTGAGTTGTGTCAGTTGACTCTTGCTTTCTTTTTTTTGGGGGGGGTCCTAAAATCGGGACTTGAACAGACGGCAGGTGTCTGAGAAGAGAGTCGGAGAAGCAGGAGAGAAGGTGAGTCAAGAAAAGCAAACAAAAGGGCTTCTCCTTATGCGCCACGATGAGGTGTCAGCTGCGTGCAGAGCACATGCCCCTCATTCGATGCATGCATCCCTCGCTCGCGTCTCTTGTCCGCCGAGTTGAAGTGGCAAACGACGCAGGGATGGGACTTTTGCGCCAAGCATCGCGTCCGCGACCGAGTTTCGAGAGTCGGCAGCTTTCAGCCTGAAACCGATGATGACCTCATCTGGCGCCTTGCGTCGCTTGTCTATCGAAGCATCCATCTCCTTGCCATCTTTCGACGACACCGGCCTGTGAGCTCCGAGTCCCAAGTCATCCTTGCCCATCAATTGCGATGCCAGTCAATAGAGCTACTGAACCTCGGCAACGGGCAGCTCGCAGGGCGCTGGAAACACTGTTCAAACACTGACCTGCAGTGCAGCCCCGCCAAGGTGGGAATAAAAAGCACTGCCGATGGAAAAGGAAGCAAATACTCCCTCCCTGTTCCTCAGTCAAACAGTGAGTGGGTGTGGCTGCGGATTGCCGGGCGTTGCACTGGTGTCAGGGAGACCGTCCTTGTGCCTTCGGCCGCCTGTTCGAGAAGCAGAGTTCTCACAATCGGCTACCGCCCATTACCACATTGCACAGGCAAAGCTGGAAAACGCCTATATTCTTCTCTTTTTACTTTGTAGTTCCGCGTCTTATTACCGCGTGACCTGCCATTGGTAGTGGTTCAAGCATTTATTAGTAAGGGTCACCCCGGACCGCATCGCCACGCGCTCAAAGGCTTGGTTGTGGCTTGATCAGAGCCACAAATTGATATGAAATATGGACTGGCGTGGGGAGAAGGAAGCCATGTTCTCAAACAGGACCGGCCGCGATGATTGATCCTTGGCAGAATGTATCATGTGAAGCATCATGTATGACACGATGTTTTCCCCGAGATCCGGAAGCAAGGGTGCCATGCGCCGCCGCGTCCATCGAGGGTTCTGGCGAGTTCGAGCTCATTCGGTCGATCATGCTTCTCGTATGTCCGCCGGGGACAACAAGAAACTGTCAAGGTCAGGGTGGTGAGCGACGGAACGTGCTCGGCCTCTTTCATCATCTGCGAGACGCCACCATCACCGACGCACGAGAGAGTATATTGGCCAATCGTCGGAGACGAGCGCGGACCTGCTGCGATGATCCAAGATCAGGCCTCGCCTGTCCAACACCACATTTGCGTAATTCGTTCGGAATACACGTGTAGTTATACGTGTAATATGAGGACCGGCGGGATGGGACACGTCCGTGTGCTGGCACTAGCGCAAGTGTTTGAACGTCCGTGGCAACGGACACTACCGCAACAGCTTTGGACGGTCTCGTCCGTTTGCTTGATGCTACATACATACTTACTGCTAGCAGAACCGGTGCTTGGTCGTGCCGGTGCTACTCTGACTAGTTCGTGGTAGCAGCACCGTTCGACGCAGCCCTGCGATGTTGAGTCAGAGGCCTCAACGTTGGTGTCAGGCTAAGAGAGAGCATCTCGATCCTCCCTTCCGCCATGTCTTGGCACGAAATGTCTTGCATAGGGCACTCCAGACGTTTGCAGATGCGTAATCATTGCTACCTCGGAGGCGAAGCAAAGCTGGTCAGGTTCTACGAGTAATGGATGGAGCATTTTACTTTGCCCTTGAGCCAGATGCGCTTTCCGAAGGGAATGGCATGCCAGCGGAATCGAGAAATCGCCCATCTGCATGAAACCGCGTTCCTTGCATTCTCGGCGATGCCATTGCCCCTCCCCGCACGCTGTTGTTCGATTCTCGGTCATGTACTCCGTAGGGTCCCGGTGGCCCTCGGAAGGCGCTTGTTAACGTGTTCGCCAAATGCACGCCCTGCTGCTTCTTCTTCTTCTTCTTCGTCGTCTTCTGTCACCCGACCTGCTTTGTCTCGGGACTCCGCGTCGCGCTCAGACACCCGGCCGCGAGGCGTGACACCCAATATAATGGCCTGCACGCACTATATTCTGGTGCCGGCGTCGAGGTTGTTGACTCTGCCCACCGCTTTGACGCGACGAGCTGCGCACCACCTGGGTGTATCTCGGGTCACGCGCTTTGACGCTCGTCGCAGCTGTAGATCGGAAATAAGCCATAGGGTGACATTGTTCAGTTATGTGACCTGGTGCTACCCATTCCGTGGCGTCGACGCAATAGAATGATGTAGTGGATTCCGTGTGCTTTTCTTGAGACAGCAATACTAGTAGTAGAGTGTCAATGATGGCTGAACTTTCGAGTGTCACTCTTCGGATCCTCACCCCAGTGCACCCCAATGCATAGCTCGAATGGAGAGAACAGCGTCTGAGAGCTGGAAGACATTCAAGTACCCTGCGTTGTTCAACCAATCCTCAATCCTCATCAGAAAGACAGAGAGGAAAGATCATGACGTTCTAACGCCCTGAGACAAATCTAGTCCAAAACAGCTGTTCGCGGTGACACATGTAGGGTAGGCTGCTGGGCCGGCGCGCAGGTCTCGTGCGGGTATAGCCGACACCCGTGGCCCCACTCCCAGCCACACCTCAGCGCCCAACCACCTCGAAAACTCCACGGCCAAGATCGCCAACCTCGTAATACGAAGCAGGCACGCATAGGCCGCATACATCTCGCTTACGGACTCAGCCGCGGATACGGACCGGCCGAAACTGGGCTTTTCCGCAAATTTGGGACCCGTTCTGGGTGCCCAAATGCGGATATGACGACATGTCGATGGCTGGGGAGGTGTCGACGGGTCTCTTCTCCTCGCGCCTGCTCCTTTCCTTGACTTTTGCTTCCTCTTGCCTCATTCCCCTCTGTATATATTGGAGCCTTGTGTTCCCGAGGCGCTGAGACACCTCCCATACACCAAAAATATCAACACAATGAGAAATCCGGTCACCATAGCAGCAGCAGCAGCAGCACATCTTCTGCTGCTAGGAGATGGCGTCCTGGCCCAGTCATGGGGCAAATGCAATCCCCTCCAGAATCAGTGCGCTGCCAACACCGCGCTGGGCATGACCATCGACGTCGACTTTCGCCAGGGCGCCGTCAACTCGTTCGCGGCATCAGGGACCCCGAGCTACTCCGACGGGGGCGCCTGCTTCACCGTGTCGAGGGGCGGTGACGCACCGCAGCTCCAATCCCTGTTCTATATCATGTTTGGGCGCGTTGAAATCACCATGAAGGCTGCTTCCGGGCCGGGCATCGTGTCCTCGCTGGTGCTCATGTCGGACGACCAGGACGAGGTCGATATCGAGTGGCTGGGGTCCAACCCGGACGAGATCCAGTCCAACTACTTCGGCAAGGGCCTGACGACGACGTACAACCGTGGCAAGTTCCATCGCGTGCCCGGCACGCAGGCCAGGTGGGTAACGTACACGGTGGACTGGACCAAGGACCGCATCGTGTGGATGGTCGATGGCGAGACGGTCCGTCAGCTGAAGCCGTCCGAGGCCGAGCCTGATCAGTACCCCCAGACGCCTATGCAGGTCAAGTTTGGCGCCTGGGCCGGCGGTGATCCCAACACCAACGCCGCCGGGACCGTTGAGTGGGCGCGTGGCCCGACCGACTATTCCAAGGGACCCTTCAGCATGATGGTCCAGCGCGTCGTTATCGCCGACTACTCGACCGGGAAGCAGTATCGGTACAAGAACACATCTGGATCCTGGGAGTCTATCGAGGCTCTCGGAGGCGGGACCATCAACGGAAATGCCCACAACGCCCTGCCCGTGGCCTCTTCCCTCTCCCCGCCTCATCCTGCCGCCACCACCGGCGGCAACCAGCTGCCTGTGCCCGTCGGTGGCATCGCCAAAGACGGGAGTTCCGCCACGGCCACTCAGACGGGGTGGCCATGGAACGCCGCCGCTAGCCCAACTGGAGGTCCCATCCCCGACGGATGGCACATGACGACCAAGGGCAAGATCATGAGGAACCCTGGCTCCGCAGCCAATCGACAGTCTTGTCCAGCTGGCTTCATCGTCATGGGCTTGGCCGCCATGACTCTTCTCTGCCGATGGTGGTGAGGAACAAATACTGGCTTTGATTGCGAACACGCGTTTTTTCCCTCTCCAGTTCTCTCAGATCTCATGACCACACAGACGCTGACATGGACTGGCTCTCTCTCCTCTTCATATATGAAAGTTCACTTCACAGGATAGCATGGGGTTCATTATTGCGTAGAACAGGCGTCTTTACGGCATGACAGCGCACGAGAGGCCTGGACCGCATCTTCCTTTTTTTAATGCCGTTTATGCCCATGGGCGCGGAAACGTACATATCAAAGCTGAGAAAGGATGGCCCAGGTGGCCTGCCTTGCACACAACACACGATTACCATGAATTTAGATAGCATGACATAATGTTTACAAGCAAGATATTAATAACACAAGAACGTCACTCCACTCCGACAGGACTTATGCACGCACTTCATCCACCAGCCAAACCGTAGTGATGATGATTTTCCTCCGCTGCGTGACCTCACATTGACATGACGTGATGACGGGTACGCAAGTGTCAGTATTACACGACTTTGACAATTCCACTGCATCTGCAAAAGCCAATCGCTGTTTTTTCTCTAACTTTTACGTTGCTATAGCCAACGGCCACCTGAAAGCACGCTCCGCCTGCCACCAGGGACACTCTCGAAGCTGAGAATCCGATATTCGCCGCCCGTGGCCAATGTCGACGTCGCCGTCCATTATTTGGCCCGTATGTAATATATGCATGGCATCTTCGCCAACAAGCAAAATGTTCTGACGCCCCCATATATCGCTCTACAGCAAGTGACCACCGCCCCTCCTTTGCTGACTTGCAACAAGATCCCGTTCGCCATGTGTATGTATGCTCCGTTCGATAAGTCGCCATGTTGTACCTCTCCGGGATCTCGTGAGAATGAATTGATACATTTATCTCGAGTGTTTCAAAGTATCAGCCCGATAGAAAGCAAATTGGGTACTGGAAAAATTGCAATATTTTGTTGAAACAGGATTGTAAAAAAAAAAAAAAACAGTTCAAGAAGATGATATAATGCAATGAGCCTTGAATGACTCATGACTCAGATGTAAAATGCGTCAAACTCCCTGGCCCCTTTTAGAAATAATGTCAAAATTCAAAACTCCCAATCGTCTGCGTCCTCGACAGACTTGATGGCCCAACGGAATTTATCCCGCAGTGTCTTGGAGAAAAACTTTTCGATGGGTACGTCGAATTTCTTGGAAAATACAACCGTCAGGCGAGGATCGATGTAGTTCTGGAAAGTCGGCGTGGTCAGTACATTGCGGTGCACACAGTCCCGACATTGACGAGCCAACTTACAATTTTGGACGTGCCAAGAGCAACCTCCTTGTTGCCGTCTCGATCCTCCGCCTGAAGCTCGAGGGCCTTGATTCGGTCGTCCAGCTTTTCAATGGCTTTGAGACACTTTTCGACAGATGCACCCCTCCCTTCCGCTTCGACCTTGCCACTTTTATTCTCTTTTTTGAACTTGCCTTCCAGCTCTTTGACTGCATGCAGACGCTCTTTCAGCTCCTTATCCGGTAGGGGCTTCTCCTTGTTGGCTTTCAGCTTTTCATTGTCCTTCTCGAATTTTTTCGTGATTTTGGTGCGCAGTTCCTCGACCAGGAACTGTTGGTGCTCCTTCACCCATTCATCGTCGAGATCGTCGTCACGTTCGTACCACGCGGCACCCTTCTTTTTCTTCCAGGCAGAGTCCAAGTCGAGAATCATCTTCTTGGTCCGCCACTTCTGATATCTCAAACCTTTGATCTTGACAATGTATTAGCTGCCTCTGCTGTACTGTTGACAAACACATTTTCGCATCCAACTTACTCTGTCACCCATTTTCTGCATCTGTTGCTCGTGACTGGCACCAACCGTGCGTTTGTGGTTACACAGAATGGCAACTTGTCGGTTACAGTCGTTGTAAAGCTTGACCTTTTCAGCAACGGTGCCCTTGGAGCGAGGATCCGCAGCCAACTCCTTTAGAAGCGTCGACATTGTGTATGAGGCATTGTATGTACGGAAAACTTTGGCCGTCAGACCTTGCATGTAGCTGTTCAGATGCTTGTTGAGTTGAGAGGTCTAGACGAAACATGTCAGTGACCATCCAGGGCGCCGGGGAATTTTCCTTCATCTGCTAAACTTACGGTCAAGCGATCGAATAGATCGTCCCCATCAGTTTTGGGTGCCTTCTTGAATAGCTTCAGGTTTTTGAAAACCTGGGGCTCGACATGGGCTGTTTCGTTATACCTGATGCTGTCCTTGCCTAGAAAGTCGAAAGTGACCTTGTCCGGCGGTTCCAGTGTGATATGCTCGTATTTCAGAGAGCAACAGCCAACAGTGTCAGCCTCATTCTCTGTATCCTTCTCGTTGCCGGCTCTAAGCGCGAGTTTGTCGATGAGATACATGGCCGTGGCTCTCTGACGATCAGCCATAATCTCGCTCTTTAACTCTCGAGTGTAATCCTTGCGGATCTTAGCAATGTATTTCTTCAATTCACGAGCCTTTTCAAATTTCTTGTAATCGCTTTGGCCTTTAACGTCACTGGCAGCGCCCAGCATCACGTATTTGTAGGCGCCATTGATGTTTTCTTGCCACATTGCGAGCCATGTTGCCTTTTGGTCGTGCTGCACGGCTTTCCATTTGTGGCCTGCTGGGGGCTCTGGGACCTTGGCGTTCTTGCCGATGTTAATGGTAATCTGTTCTGGATAGACTCTTGTTTTGACTCGGCCAGTCTTGGGGTGTTCGCCTCGACCGCGGAACAAACTTGGTGGTTCCACCCTGAAATTGCCGACCTTCTGTTTCCGGCCATCCCAGACGCAGTACAGATATGGTGCTTCAAGCTCGTCCTTCTTAGCCTTTGCAGCTTCTTTTTCTTGTTTCGACAGATTTTTTGTTTTGCTGGCCTCTGTCTTTGCTAGCCAGTGGTCATATATCTTCGAAAAATCGCACTTGTCCAAGCTTTTTAGCTGAATTTTGTTTCCGTCTTTGTCGAAGGCCCCATGTCGCTTCACGAAGTCCGCGAAGTCGGAAAAGAAGTTATTGCGAAAGACAGAGTTGTCCAGGTGATGTGATGAGGCGGGCGTCATCATAGCTACCCAGAACATGGCAACCTCCTCCGCTTCTTTGCTCAAAGTGACAGGTTTACCTTCGTAAAGGAGCTTGACGTGCTTCGGCAATGGCTCATACTCTGGAGCAAATAGAACACCATTGTGCTCGAGCGTGGTCCATTTGATGCTGTCATCCTCTTTCTTTGCCGCATTCCACCATTCAAACTCTTCCTCTTCCTCTTCCTCAGTTGCAGCTCTAGATTTGTCCTTGCCATTTTCTTTTGCAGAGGCTGCCGCCTTTCCTTTTGCAACAGGCGGCACTTTTTTGCCCTTGGCCTTCTTTGCAATCGGCTCGTCGGAATCGTCATCTTCCTTTTTCACACCATTAGATTTGCGCCTCGATGCGACTGAACCGTTCGATTGCCGCTTTTTGGCAGTTGATTTCGCCAGAGGCTCGTCATCGGACTCGTCTTTGAGACTCTTCCGAGCAGATGGCTTTGAGGCCTTAGCCTCCTTAGCATTGATGGCTTTCGCCTCTTTGGCTGCCTTTTGCTCGATAGCTGCCTTCTTCTTGGCAAGCTGAACGCCCAAGGGCTTCTCGTCATCAGAAGACTCGGTCGGTCGGGACGGAAGCGAGATCGGTGTTTTTTTCGTCCTGGTATGACTGATGGGCTCGTCGTCGGAATCTAAGTCAGGGCGTCTGGCTGCAGGTCTTGATCGCTTGGCCTGAAAATCATCACGTCAGTATAGTTTCATCGAAGCACGACATATTGGCGATCAATTGTTACCAGAGGTTCACCGTCCGAGTCAGAGGAGGAGTCCTTATAGCTGACTTTGGATATGGAAGATCGTGATTTGCGCTTCGTGCCATTCGATACGTCCATGTCCATCGTGTCTTCTGCTACTCCGTTGCGAACTGCGATGCCAGCCATGCCACTTGACTTTTGGGGTTGCGAACGATCAAGGGCCCGGTCCTCCGCGCTCGAGATGATCGTTGATGAGACTGAGAGTCGAAGTGTCAATATTTTCGGATCTTGAACGCGCGAACGAGAGCGAAACCCCCAGAAGAGCAAAGATCATGAAAGGTGCTGCAGCTGACGAGATTCTTTGGCTGCGGGAGGCCAGAAGCCTCTGTCAGGTGTTTTAGAGTTACTGTCCCCAGACACAACTTACGATTGCGGTTTCCATTATGCCCAGCGAGTGGTCGATCATCATCAGAACTGTCGGAAAGCGACATCTTTGCTGGTCTGGGGGCGTATGAGAGAGCTGAACCGTGGTATTTGGCGCGTTGAATGGCGAGGGAGGTTTTCGTGAGCCTGAGTAAGTGGTAGTCTGCGTGGAATCGCACCGAGTGAAGGGGCAAGAAGTGTCTTTCGCCGCCCCTCAACGCCCAATGAAGGAGAAGAGGGAGTGAAAAACACCGTTTGTCAATAAACAACGAAATGTTGGCAGGGCGAAGGATTTGGCTTGGCTCTAAGTCAAATACTGTTTCGCTCTTTAACGCTGGGCGGCCCGAGAGGGTAATCAAGCCACCATGTACCCAGCACGTGATACGGAGCCTCTGCCGTTAATTTGCCGGCGGAATGTGCCGTGGAGCAAAACCAGCGTGGACAATTACCGCAATCTCAGCGACCCGACCGGTCACGAACAAACCACTGCCCTTCCACGCCACTGAACCAATTGATTCGTGCGTCCCGATCAGTCGGGTCACTGTCAATTCTGGCTTCGTTCCTTTCGCCTTCCACAACCGCCACGATGCTGTCAAGGGCAGCCCGTCCTGCCCTTCGAGGGGCTGCCTCAGTTCCTACCCGGTGCGTATGGATCATTACACGGATTTCTCATAGATCTCGAGCAAAGCAGTCAACATTCGACAAGAATGGTCCAGGGGGCCAGAATCGATCAGATTATCGATGATACAATTTGGATCAGCCCACGGAATAGTTCGAGACGGCACCAATTGGGATTTCAAATGAAGATCGCCGACTACAAAAGAAGTAGTTGCTAACGTGCTTTCGCAAACCCATAGAGCTCTTGCCGCCAGCCCGAATGGAGGTGCTACCTATGCGACCCTCCGCGAAATCGAAGGCCGTCTCAAGTCCATCCGCAACATCCAGAAGATCACTAGCACCATGAAGATCGTTGCGTCGACCAAGCTTACCCGTGCCCAGCGCGCTATGACCGAATCCCGCAAGTACGGCGAGACTGCCAACGAGGTGTTTGAAGCTGCCGAGACTACGGCTGCCGACGCCGAGCAGAAGAAATCCCTCATCATCGTCTGCTCCTCCGACAAGGGTCTCTGCGGCGGTGTACACTCAGGTCTCAGCAGACGCGTCCGCGCTCTCGCCAATGACTCGTCCGCGGAGCCCTTCGACCTGGTCATTATCGGCGAGAAATGCAAGGCTCAGCTGCTGCGAACCAATGCGCAGGCCATACAGCTCTCTTTCGCGGGTGCCGGCAAGGATATTCCTACCTTTGCCGACGCTCAGGCCATTGCCGACCAGATCGTCCTACTGTCTAACGAGTACACCGATGTCAAGATCCTGTACAACAAATTTGTCAATGCTCAGAGCTACGAGCCGACCTTTCTACAGGCCTTTTCTGAAGAGGCTATCTCCCAGTCTCGTATGTCTGCCACAGGATGAGTCTCAGATTCTCCCACATACCCCAATCGAGACATGAGAAACAATAGAAAATCAGACTGTCGCCGAAGCTAATCTTGACTCCACCCAGCCAACATCTCCGCCTTTGAAGTTGACGACGAGGCTTTGTCCAACCTCCGCGAGTACAGTCTCGCCAACAACCTGTACTGGGCTCTAGCCGAAGGCCACGCCTGTGAGATCTCTGCCAGACGAAATGCCATGGACGTACGTCATACCACAACTACTTTCCTTCCAAGTTACACTCCTGGTTCACTAATACCCACTTCTCCCCACACAGAACGCATCCAAAAACGCCGGCGAAATGATTGGCAGGTACCAAATCCTGTACAACCGCACCCGACAGGCCGTCATCACCGGGGAACTGGTCGAGATTATCACTGGTGCGACCGCCTCCGAGGACATGTAAAAACTCGGCAAGATGGGAGGAGGACGTTCTCCATAGACATGTCTTTGTTATTTTCTCTTTGTACACAAAAAGAGAGGCACATTGTGTGTCTTACCGCAATGTATCACTTGCATGGCCCTTGATGCTTCATTTGCCACTGACCGGTGTTTCTATGTCCACTGGAAGGCCCACAGCCCAACTTGGCCTGTTGTGTCTGTGCTACGAGGGCTCGAGGGCTCGACTCGATACCGCTCCTTGGTTTCATCAGACGAAGTTTGTGAGGAATGTTGCACCCAGGTTTATCAACTTGTTGAGTATGCACCGTATACCCTAAAGCGAGTTGCTCGTGCGTCCGTTGCTTTGGCTATGACGATGCCGGCTCCATCCAGTCTGAAACACATTGAGACGTGCGGCCTTACGCAGAGTAGCAACTTAAAGATGTTGTATTCCTCAGATGCTTCAGTTAGTCTAACAATGATTATAATGACATTGAATCTCGCCTTTCGCCGTTGACGAGGCCTTTGACCACGCCTGACTACACATCCCGAGTCTACCTACCCAAGGCTTTCCTCCAGGTGCTGCACCTCCATTCAAGACTCCAGAAAATCGCCTCACCCAACTTGGAACGTGAATCCGTGGTTCGAAAACTTGAAGCACACTACTCTGCTAAGCGCTTGTGGGATGACTGCTGCAAACGCATGACCAATCTCCCTGGCGCCATGGCGGAAACACATTGCACAACACGCTTTTAAACCATCTCTACTTTTACAGAACTCCCAGAGACTCCCACTTAACCACCATATCTTGCCCGTCGATACTTATTTGGTGTGGCTCGTTCCTCTGCGATCTCGTCGGGTCCGGGCAGACTCGGATGCTCCTGCTCGTACTCGGCTCTGAGTGCGATAGCCCTCTCGTCCCATTTCTGAGCCGCCTCGGTGAAATGCAGAAGTGCTTCGCTGAACGCCTTCTTCTGCAGGGCCGCCATTTCCTCGTATGGCTGCCGCTGCTCGGGCGTCGCTTCTTTCCACATTCTGGACGTCATCATGCGGACATCATTCGGCGTACTGCGACCCTTTCCAGGTTTACGGTTCTCTTCACATCGCTTCCTGGCAGCCTCGAAATGCTCTTTGCTGTAAAGAAGGTAAGCGTTCACGACAAGCTTGGTCGGTCGATTGGGACGGTCACCGATTTCAGCTCGAATATAGTCGCAAATTTCAGATTCATAAGCCTCCAGCCGGGCCTGACGAGGATCCTTGGTTGCTCCCCTTCTTTTCTGGCTGGAAAGAACCAGGGAGTCCTTTGGCAGCACCAGTGGCGTAGGCACCTCTATAGGACCAAGCATACCGTCCAAGACATCTGACGCTGCGCGGATGCCGGAGAGATATGCACCATGGACTGTTGCTGGATGGGTGCCTATGGTATGCTCTCCGGCGAAAACCAAGTTTCCGATAGGACGTGCCATGCTGTCATAGTCGTCCGGTTGCATTCCGGGTGCGGCGGACGAGTAACTACCCCGAGCAAATCGATCAGAGCCCCAACGAGTGACAATAGACTCGACAGGATAGGGGACGTCGCTGCCAAACACACCACGAAGAATCTCTGTGGCTTCTTCGATGAGGCTTTCGTCGCTGGACCGTTCAGTTTCGAACCCGGCCTCCCCAGCCATCAAGGCAATCAGGCAGGGGAGACCAGTGGTCTTGGTCACGTTGAACCATTGGAAAAATCGGCCTCTGTTGGCGGTGTAGTCCTCTTGCGATGTGCTGTGTGGATTGAGGGGATCTCTCAAAATCCCGAAAATATGTCGGTCTGGATCCCAGAATATGTCCTTGTAGACCAACACAACTTTGTTCAGAATGCCAAATCCCAGGCGGCCTATGGAAGCGCTCTTCCAAGCAGGGAGCGGCGGCTCAAATTGAACGGCTCCGTGCTTCAACACACCGAGGGGAATCGTACAGACAACGACGTCTGCTTCTACGCTGTCACCGTTCTCCGATTGAAGGGTAGCCGGACCATCGAAGCCTTCGGCATGGTACTTGATGGTCTTGACTGCGAATCTCGTCGTCAAGTCGAGAGGGGTCGGGCACTGCAGCAATCCACGGGCCAAACTCTGATAACCACCGATGACCATGGTGTGATGCCCTTCCCATTCATTGCCAGCATCAATATCCCACAACGACAGACTGAGATTTCGTAGGCTGGTAGCATTGCTGTATTCGAGATTTGCGACATGCCAATTGATGAGGCGATAATCTTGCGCGACGAGGCTGACGAGGCTTTTGTACCGAGTCAAAGCATGATCCAAAACCGACCCCAAGGTTGGATTCTCCATTGAGACAGCATCTTCCAGTCTCAAGTCAAAGTCTGCGTTGATTCCTGGGTTCAATTTCCAGCCCATGGCTTCTGCCTTTCCCGCCACCTTTTCAGATGCTGCAACACCAGGCTGATTGTGCACTCGACCAGTCAGCTTATCGGCGGAAACCGGAACAAGATTCACCTTCTCCGGTACACTTTGCTGAGCTACTGGCAACGCATCCGGGAGCGCGGCGGTAGCTTCTTCGACTTGCATTATGGTCCTGCTCCCATCTCCAGGGCTGTCACGGCCTTCTTCCATCAGGGAACGGTTTCCTTCAATCAACTTTGACGGCCGCGTCTTAAACTTGTACTCGCTCACCCGGTCCAAGCAATCGTTGAAGAGCTTTTCGACTAGTCCGTCGCGAACGGGATCCACGGGTTTGCCGTCGCTGTCATAGATGGTCGTTTCAGCCCTGAGAGCGTGGTACGGTATGCCCAGTTGCCCCCTCACAAGAACATTCACAGGATTGCCGCGCTCGAAGCCAGTAATAATCATACCGCCCATCTCCGCAGTATGTCTTTCTCCAGCAAAGTCGAGGTTCGCGCTGTCGGATTTGGTATGGAACTGTCGAGAATACACTCTTCCACCTATGCGACCCCTTCCTTCCACGACGATCACTTTGGGAATATCTTCTCCCTTTTCAGTGAACCGGGCTGCATATTGGTGAAACAGGGCTTCAAGTTGTCTGGCACATGCTAGACCAGATATTCCTGCGCCGATTACAGCGACAGTTCTACTCCTTCTGGTGTTATGAGATGACGAGGACTTCGCCTCAGATGCAGTAGGCAACTTGACACATCCGTAATTTATGTATCCTCGCCGGACGAGCCAATCATAACAGACACTAGCTGCGTCAAACCACCTTAGATTTGCGCAGCCAACGGCCTGCTCTCTGGTGACGGCAGCCCAAGGTTGTTTGAGCCAAAGTCTCAATATGCTATTACGGATGTTCAGGTAGGTCGTGACTTGAGCATGAGAGATGTGGTGGCGTAGAATTTCGTATTCTTCAGGGTGTAATGCGAAAGGATTCAGCCTGGAAGACTCGGCCGCATCGAGGCATTCTGTGGCATATTGGTGAAGAGAAATGTCGCCGGGTATGGACGATTTGGGCTGCACTATGGAATGAAGATTTTGGTAGTCACCTGAAAACGAGATTGGCGCTGACCGGTGACTGGTCTTGACGGTCTCTGACAATTTGGACTGCTCGACATCTAACGGCGTCGTGGCTTTACTAGCGGTTTCGAGAAAGGATGATGATTCGGATAGCTCAGTGAGGACAGATGACGACGACGAGTCGAGAGAGTGAGTACTGAGCCGTACGGAAGACAGACTAGTCCCATTACGTGTTCTTCCTTCCTTTGTTAGATCATACAACACCCTCGAGACCACGGGCAGATATACTCACCTCGGGTCAGGTGTCACCGGGGGTGATTCGACATCGATACATCCGTCCGCGAAGACCTCCCCTGTCTCATGTCCACGAGGCTGCGGCGAGAGATTGTCGGCCATTCCAGGAGCTGAGAACTTCGATGTTGTGCCTTGAGACAAGAATTGATTCTGTAGCGACGACAGATCAGACACCAAGCGTGACGCCTTTTGTGAGTTTAAGCAAGTCGGAAGATCCGAACGGTCCATTCTAGTGAGCATAGAGCTCGAGAGGCGTTTCCTGACAGCTGACCGGCTTCTGGAATTCATATCCCCAGCAGCTTGAAGCTAGCCATCGAACTACTTGGACAATCACTTGATTATGAGACATGTATATCTTGGCAAGACGTGGTGGCGCCGACCGTAGGATGCTTCGCGGTTGTATTCATGGGTGAATCAAGATCTGGCAATTGCAGCGTGGAGCACTGCAATACGCGTGCCGCCAAGTACACAATGTCTGTAGACGAGGTCAGCGCTTGTCCGGGGTCGATGCCAGGGACGATGATGAAAGCGTGTAAGCATAGACAAGTCACTGACTAAAAGAACATGCTGTGTGACATTGACGGCCCGGAGTTGGGATTGAAATTGCAAAAAGTGCAATGATTGGCCCCAGGATGGCATGGAGGCACTATTTTGCTCTCCTATATGTATGATTGGATGGTATAAAACGATACAAGGAAGGCTCAATGAAGGAATTGAAGCTGTCGGCCCATCTGCGCCCCTCAGTAATTGGCCAGCCCGGGAACGTCGCTAGTCCGCTGGTCACGTGAAGAAAGACAGACAGAGAGAAAGCCACCTTCGTTTCATAGCTAGCGGACGAAGCTGTGGGGCTTGCAGACACCATACGTTCAGCTGTGACCAGCGACGATGGGAAGTTGCGGTTTCCCGACGAGACATTCAATGAGTGTAAGGGAAATTGTTGACACTGTTGACACTGTTGACAGAGACACAGGTGGTATATAAAGAAATCGAACTAAAGATAAATCGCAGACATCGACGGTGCAGAGCCATGAGACAGTCCTGATCGACAAAAGTGGTGGCATGCCCAGCACGAACCTTGTCGCGATGCACCCGCCAAGGGTCTGTACTGGGAGACAGGGAGAGAAGAAGAAATTTGAATAGCCTATGCGAACGGCGGTCCGAGTCAATATACCCGCCCACGTCTTGCATATCAAATTTATCTGTCTTGCTCAGGTTCTTTAGCAAAAGAAGATGTTTCGATTGCGGCGTTCATCATCCTATTTCCGCTGATGATGGATGTGGTACAGATGACAATCTTTCGACGACCTGAATCTACTTGTTAGGAAGGATAGCAAAAGAAGAGACGATTGACAAGGCCGGCTCAATTACACACCTTCTTCCTGCCTCGCTATGAAGCGAAGGGCAGCGATTTCCGTAAACGTGATGCCGCCAACAAAGACAACGAAAACCGTCTGTTTGGATCCGCTCCCAGAGAGGAGGGCGCGTGCCTTGACAGCCTTGTCCTCCCCCTTTTGCAGCTCGTAGAAAGTTTGTCCGCGGACGTGCTTGACTGCTTCATCGAAACCATGCCATCCCTGGGTCGCTATCCCGCTTGACGCAGCCGCTGCATCCGCCGCATTCCCGCCTTTCGCAAAGGACGTGAGGAAGCTTTTCTGAAGGACGCATTGCACCAAACGGATCGAAAGCGGGGCGTATCCGCTGTAGACGTATGAGATGTCGTTTGGATCGTCCTCCTGTACTTCATCAACGATAAGGCGAAGTTGCTTCCGCAAGTACGTATAATTCGTTTTCGTTCCCGAGGATGCGGTATTGCTGCTTGTCATTGGTATCATGCCTGCCAATGGTGATGATCTTGACAAGAAGAGCTGAAGCTTCTCCAAGTTGTGGAGTGTCAGGAGATGCTGATAACCATAGCCGTGCAGAACAAGCTTCCGAAAATGTTCAAATTCTTTCGGCTTGATGCCGCCAGATATACAGGAATATATGCACAGAAGACGTAGCGTCTCCCGAAGTGGAGTGCTTCTTGCGACGAGCTCCTCTATTCCGTCGAATTGAGATGAGGGATCGGCCCCGGCTGCCAAGTTTTGTTGGACTTCCAGGAGAGCTTTGAATTCATCAGTCCTCGTATGCTTGATGATCTCTTCGGCCAGACCAGTGTGAATTCTGGCACTTCGATGCTCTTGCTGATACCCGGGGAGTTGACTGACGAACTCTTTCAGCTCAGCAAGCGTCTTCGTCTTGTGTTTGCTTTCATAGTCGGACTGGACCTGCTGCAGCCGCTTTGCAACTTTGTTGAGCATCCCACCCACGACTGCGAAATTGGCGTCTCGTAGTTGAGCATAGAGTGTATCACTGGAGTCCAAGAGAACTGTTTCTTTGCGTCCTTGGGTCGTCGCGGCAGCGCCTGGCCGGGGTGTAGCACCGACAATGGCCGTATCGACCCTGGTTTGATTATTTTGAATCTCAAATACCTCATCAATCAACCCCTCGTAGGTTAATTGCGTCAGAAGTGGAGTGACTAGGTCTACTTCACGATCTATAAGAATGACGTTTTCAATCGACGTGCTTGGCGTCAATGTGGCATTGTTTGCGTCATTCGTGATCTCGCCTGCAAGATGTTCTTGACGCATTCGGACAAGCAAGTCTGATACCCTTTTCGCATTGTCGCCTTTACCAATTATCCGGGGGAACAGTCCGTGCCTCTGCTGAATCTCCATGAGACCTTTGGCCAGAAGGTAGGTGGGAGTAACATCATTGGATAGGTACAAGTCCTTGAAAGAATCATCCAGTTCGAGAGAGAGGACATCCTCGTCCAGAGGAAAGAATGAAAGCGGTAGCTGAGAAATGTGCACATCCCCGAGAACCCCTTCTTCTTCTAGCATTTGATCCGAAACCAGTGTCCTCCGGGGCACCCAAAATATGTGGAACTCGTGAGTCGTCTGGCTTTGACGCTGGACCCGTTTGATCTGATCTGGCGGTGACGAACAAGAAAAACTTCGTCAACTTGGACGTCCTCCTGTGACGTGGAGATGAGCTGAACGTGACGCGAAGCGAACCTACTGGCTATGGTTGTGGCATGCCGGCCACATTCCCCTCTGGCAATGAAAACTATGCCATGTTGACTCGCATCAACATTATCATTCTCCAGTATGAACAGCTTCTCAACTCCACATTCTTGCAATGTTGTGACTTTGACAATTGTCCCAATCGGCCCGACCAGGCTCTTGTCGAAGACTATGTTCTTTTTTCCGCGAACCTACTCTGAGATTAGCGAAACAGTCAGCAAGTTTAGTAGCTCGCATGCGGAGGACACGTCGCAACTCACTCCTTCAAGCAAGTACAGCAGGTCTTTACGAGATGTGGATCGAACCTGCTCTGTGCTGAACTCGACCCGTGGAGCCATTGCGGCTCACCACGACTCATCGAGTGTCGTGGTGCAAGCTGCTGTGAGCAAGCTGTGATGACTCTGACGAGCAACAAAGGACTGGGCATTTGGCTGGATAATGCCTTGCTTGCCCCTCTCTTCGCCACAGGGCGGTGAGGTGAATTTTGGGCGGTACCCCGCAACACTATTTAATGCTACGGAGTACAGGGATCCAGTCTTCTGCAGCCTGGTGCAGCTTGCCGACCGACGGGGCCTCTCCTTCACGACAGCGGGTTTGGTGTATGACCAGACATGTCACACCGCACTGCAGGCATATTTGACGGATGACGATGACGATAGCGTAGCTCTGTTGGGTCGGCAAATCATGAGATGGAGCAACAGTCCTGTTTTCCTGAACCAAAAATTGATATAAATCTCGTGCGCTGTTTTCAGAATTTAAAGAACCCTACCTCCGTCGATCAAAAAAGCCAAAGAAAGCTCAAGACCTGACGAAACCAGTATTTTCATACTCGCCAATTTCCATAAGAGCATGTCTCCGCTGAATACAATAAGATTCCGACGGCATCAACGCCGTGCCTTTGCTAGATCACGAATTGTGATGCGAATGCCTCAACAATACCAGTTCCATGAAAAAGCCCCATGAACCGCTCGGCGACTTGTCATGACGTCCCTGTCTGATCTCATTCTCTTCGAGATGACTTCGTGATACTTGATCATACAGTGTTATCATGAAATAAGAATTCGATATCTCGAGGTCTCAGTCGGTTTCCCTTGACAAAGTCCTCATTCCCTGGTGGCCTCTCGTTCTTTGAATTGCTCGTCAACATGCTTTGTATGCTCATGCAGACACTTTCTGCGCTCTGCACGGGACTCCATCCTTGTGTGTCTAGTAAGTCTAGACATATGATGCCGTTCGAGTATATATGAGGGTGCATAGGCACCGGGCGATCGGGTTTGCTGTCGAAGGTGACTTCGGGGGGTTCTGGCAAGTTTTTTACGAGTGAGCACCCGGCCTCTATGTTGGCATTGCTAAGATGGCAAACGTAAGGATATCATACCGATGGGATATGACTGGGGAAACTGGAACTTTAGCCGGTATACTTGGTTTTCGTACAGCGGATTTGAGTCGAGTACGCGAATATCGAAAGACCATTCCTGGAGGCTCTCGCCGTCTATCAACTCGATGCCTGGGGGGAGACCTAGGTTCGCGATCTTGTGATGGGAAGGTGAGCAGGTGTACAGATTGTCCGAGCGTCCAGGCGCCCTCTCTTTCGAAAATGACAAATTTACCAGGGCAGCATTAGTAGGGACAACGTACCTTTTGTCGCTCCTTGGCCACGCGCTTCTCGCGCATGTTTGTCGCCATGGCGGCGCGCGTGCGAAATGCCAGGTGGTGATGACTTCGTGTGTTCCGCGGAGACGGAAAGGCTAAGTTTTGAGCGATGGCCAGTCGGCAAGCGGTGCATGTACAGTAGGTACCTTATGTAAAGTAAAGTAAAGTAAAGTAAGTACTTTATGGTTTGGTTTGGCCTTGCCTTACTCTAGGTAGTCTGTCTGGATCTTGCCGCATGCGCCAACTGGATCTGGCAGGACCCGGCATGCACGGGCGCAAACGAAATGCTTGGTGTGGAGGGGCAAGCCGCCCCGTTGCATGAAGTGCGCCGAACCCTTTGCTTTATTATGAGCCATGCCCAGCGCATGTAAAAGGCGTGGCGGGTTCTTTTATACATGTGCAGCGGGAGCTATGGGCCCTGCCTGGCAGAGTTCAGGGCAGGAGGCCCCCCTTGCTCAGTCACGGTCCCCCACGGTTCGTTCGGCCAGCGACGTCGGTGAATAATGAAGTAAAGCAAGAAGGTACTTTTCACGTCTGCAACTTTGCGGATTCCCACACCCGCAATCCCCCCCCTCTTCTGCCCTCTCAGAATTGCGCAACATTGATTCCACCGGAGCATTCAGGCAAGAGACAAACGCGTGTGCGTATAAACGCCTTGCCGGTTATTTGCTCGGGAGCCTCATGCGCAAACATATATTTATTTATGTTAGTCTGCTATTGATGCGCGCATTCGATTATGCTCAAGGATACATTGAGTATGAAAGCAAGATGGCTCGCTCAGTCGACCAGAGAATGGGTCACAGCTCTCAGCTAAGCTGACGTTCATATTGCGGACATGATTGATGCAGCAAAGACATGAGACGTGTCGTCTTAAATGCTGGAAAAGACCAGGCTGCAATTGGTTCCGCCAAACCCAAAGCTATTGCTTAATGCTACCTGAACATCCTTCTTTTGTGCGTCGAGCGGCACGAAGTTGAAGCCACATCCAACATCTGGGTGCTGCAGATTCCTGGTAGCCGGCACAATACCCTACATGAGAGGGTCAGTCATTCTCTTCGCGAGTGGATGATGTATCAAAAGCTAAAGGAGACGACAAATCGTACTTCATGTATGGACAGAATGGCAAACAGAGCCTCAATGGCGCCGGCAGCCCCAAGCAAATGGCCGATGGAGCCCTTGGTACTGCTGACAGTCACCTGCGAATCCTGTGACATCCCTTCTTCACCAAGCATCAGCCGACGAATGGCGACGGCCTCGGCGACATCTCCAACTTGAGTCCCCGTGGCGTGAGCATTGATGTAGTCGACCTCACGTGGTTTAACTTGAGCTTGTTGCAGAGCGCGCTTCATTGCCAAGAAGGCTCCGCGGCCGTCTTCTCTTGGGGCTGTCATGTGGTGCGCGTCGCCACTCGAGCCGTAGCCTCTCACCTGAGCATATATGCGAGCCCCCCGGGCTTTTGCATGCTCCAGCTCTTCGAGGATGCAGACAGCGGCACCTTCAGCCACAACAAAGCCGCTTCGATCTCGGTCAAATGGTCTGCAGCTTTCAGAAGGCTCGTGATTGTAAGCGGTGGACAGGGAGCGTGCCCTGCCGAAGCCTGCAAAGGTCAATGGATGGATGCACGCCTCGGATCCGCCCGCCACCATGACATCCGCATCCCCCATGGCGATGAATCTTGACGCGTCACCGATCGAGTGCGCCCCAGTCGTGCAGGCCGTAGTCACGGCGTGGTTTGGACCCTCGAAGCCGTGTCTCATGGCGATATGGCCAGCCGCCATGTTGATCAAAATATTAGGAACAAACAAGGGCGACACCTTTTTGTATCCCTGCCAAGCGCGTCAGTGGTTGCAGAGACGGAGAGATGACGGCATGGGAAATACACGACGGGCAGCTTACGTGCGTGAAATGCGCCAAGCTGGTTTCATAGACTTGCTCCAGATTGCCAATGCCACTGCCCAAACAGACACCTGTATTCTCAAGATCTTCGACTTTGGGAGACTGCAAGCCGGCATCTTCCAAAGCCAACTGGCTGGCGGCAATGGCATATTGTGTAAAGAGTGACATGCGCCGCTGGTCGGACACGCTGATCCAGTCCGCGGCTCTCCATTGACCCGGGCCACCTCCCTTGGGGACAATCCCGGCGACGGTGCTGGCTAATTCCTGCCACCTTGCCTTGGGCTCTCGCGAGGCGACACTGACGATGCCGACATCACCCGCCAACAATCGGGACCAGGTTTGTCGAACGCCGACCCCAAGGGGAGTGACAGCCCCGAGACCAGTAACTACCACACGGCGCATGTTGTTTCCATGTTGCGACTATGCGGAGCTAATGAACGAGGACCCGAGCGATTAGGCAGCACAGTCATTTTTGGTCCTGGCGGGACATGAACCGTTCATGTTGATGTCGATGTCAAGATGTCGGCCTTTTCCAGCTAGACGTCACTTTTCTGATTATGGTGGATCACTCATCGTACCTCCCATCCCAGGGGCAGGGGTCTTGCGAGTGCCGGGACTTTTCGAACGAGGAGGAGAGTGCAGATGACACAACGCAGGAGTTCATCACGCTGTCAATGCATGGCCAACGCTGCACACATGCAGACTTACATTCACAGTAAGTACTTTACTGAAAGAGAGTGGTTGCGGATTAGTATTTAGTATGTGACTTGCTTCAAGGTCTCCAGGAAGGAGATCCCATGCACTTGCTGCATTGAGCCTCGGGCAAAGATTACAGCGGACCGCCGGCTGATGATGGAGGGGGGTGTGGGGGGTCAGTGCATGTCTGGCAGCAAATCTCCTCCCAGCTCCATGGATGGCTGGACATTCGTGGCGACTCGGTCCGCTCAGCCGACGCTGAAACGCTGCGTTGCTCGGTTCAGATCCATCAACTTTTGACTATCCCCAAAGCACAAAGTGCCATTTGTTTGTACTCCGTGTCCTCGACACAATTTGCGTAGCAGCCCACTGCGGTTGAGAGCATAAGGGGTGCAAATTGGCGCTCCCCATCCGCCCCCCCCCGCGGATCCTATCTCTGCATCACAGCAAACCACAGACAGAGAGAGAGAGAGAGAGAGAGAGAGAGAGAGAGAGAGAGCATGCTGTCTCACCGTCGTGGTGACCAGATGGTTCTTGTCACGGCGCCGTCTGATTGACGATAATGCTCATGACTTTGAGACTGTCAACCTCGCCCCAGCTGATTCTGCGCTCCATCATCCTCTCAGCATCTGACTCGCGGCCATCCTATCTGGTATCACAGTCCGTCTTGTGTCTCACACCGCATCTGCATCATCTTGGTCGATGCTGGGCCGCCTCCTTCGCTACAGTCCTGCTTCTTATACAGCTGGCACTGATGTCGACGTAACGCCAAGACTCAGCCATATCCTGCCTGCCACCGTCCCTTTGCGATGAGTGCTGCATATGGCCCAGGGCGGCCGAGCATCGAGGCCGCTGGTTTTGACGCCGGGACTGGCCCCAGCTCCGGCTACGCGTCGAACCATCAGCGCTCTGCCTCTGTCGAGGGACTCAAGGAACATCTGTTTGCGTGGGACGAGCATGTCGACAGCGCGGATGAACAGGGCTCGGAACATGAACTCTTGATGAGTCCGGCATTGTCCGGGGATCCCACGGGCGAATCTATTGAGCTGGTCAATGGGGCTGCTCGGAAGAGACACCAGGAGGAAGACTCCCCCTACCCCGAGGTGCGGGCCGCTGTGCGCAATTACGATGAACATGTTCCTTGCAATACTGTTCGAGCCTGGGTCATTGGATTGAGTCTCGTCGTCTTCGGAGCTTCCATCAACACGCTTTTCTCGCTGCGGCAGCCTTCCATCGCGGTTGGCCCTCTTGTTGCACAGGTGATTGCTTGGCCGATCGGTCATGCCTGGGCTGGGTTGATGCCGTCAAAGACGTTCACTTCCTTCGGCGTGACCTGGTCATTGAATCCTGGTCCCTTCAACATCAAGGAGCACGCCATAATTGGGGTCATGGCAAGCGTGTCCTTTTCAGTGGCATACTCAACCGATATCATCCTGGCGCAGCTCATCTTTTATAAGCAGAACTTTGGGATTGTGTTTCAGCTTTTGCTCACTGTGTCGACGCAGTCTCTGGGTTACGGCATTGCGGGGACGATGCGGAAGTATTTGGGTGAGTTTCGGGCCGGTCTTACACAACTTCGTACGCACGTCACCTGCGCTCACACTTACTTGACTTAGTGTATCCGGCCTCTATGATCTGGCCAGCCAATCTTGTTGCTGTGACCATGCTGAATGCCATGTATGAGAAAAATGAAGCACGGGATTCCTCGGTCCTGGGCGGCAACATGCCGCGATATCGGTGGTTCGGTCTTGTCACGGCCGCAGCGTTCCTGTACTACTTTATCCCAGGATTCTTTGCCAAGTGCCTCAGCGTATTTGCCTTTGCTACCTGGCTTGCTCCCCAAAACCCCGTCGTGAATCAGCTGTTTGGTGGCACAACAGGCCTTTCTCTACTGCCCATTACCTTTGACTGGACTCAAATAGCGGGCTATGTCGGGTCTCCGCTGATCCCCCCTTGGTGAGCTCATCATTGCCAACGGCTTTGAGTCGTCGTAAAGCTGACACATGGCTCAGGCATGCTATCGCGAATACCTTGATCGGAGTTGTGTTGTTCTACGTCATTGGGTGCTCAGCGCTTCACTTCTCTGGCGCATGGTTTGCCGAGTTTCTTCCCATGAGCGATTCAAACACGTACGACAACACCGGAGCACATTACAATACCAGTCGAGTGCTCACTAACGACTTGACCCTTGATGAAGAGGCATATGAGAATTATTCACCACTGTTTCTTAGGTAAGTGCGCGCGTATGATCATGTTGCAAAACCTGCCTGCCACCTGCTGATTCGTTCAGCACCACTTTTGCCATGTCCTACGGGCTTTCTTTTGCTGCCATCTCTTCACTCGTTGTATACACGCTGTTACATAATTCCAAGCAGATATGGACACAGTACAAGAATAGCGCCACCGAGAAGCCTGACATTCACATGAGACTTATGCGAAAGTACCCAGAGGCTCCTACGTGGTGGTACATGGGCTTGTTTGTTGTGGTACGTCAAGCTGATGGCGAAGCGTGATGCCACTCGACTAATCTTATTCGGAACAGATGCTCATCACGGGTCTCTTCACCGTTCTTGCGTATCCTACGAAACTCGCGTGGTGGGCTTTCCTCCTTGCAGTGGCCATGTCCTTTGTCTTTTCACTGCCTATTGGCATCATCGAAGCCGTCACGAACAACAGAATCGGTCTGAATGTGCTCACCGAGTTCGTCTATGGCTACATTCAACCAGGGCGACCGCTCGCCCTGATGCTGCAAGTGAAACACGGCGATTCTCGTAGAATGGCTGAGTGCTGACTCAAATTCTAGCTTCAAGACGTTTGGCTTCATCACAATGTTAGTGCAATGCAAGCACTTCGTTCCTCGATGAAGCTCTTCCTGTGCTGACGCGGCTGCCAGGTCCCAAGCCTTAAGCTTCGTCTCTGACCTGAAGTTCGGCCACTACATGAAGATCCCGCCACGCACCATGTTCTGGGCCCAAGTTGTTGCAACAACATTCTCGTGTTTCATACAGATCACCGTGCTAAATCTCGCCTTGACGCACATTCCCGATGTCTGTGAGGAAGATCAACGCGATCGATTCACCTGCCCCGGAGGCAGAGTCTTCTTTGCCGGTACGAAGCCCCCATTCCTTCTTCCCCCGAACTATCGTGACTAGAATCGGAGCTTGCCCCTAATCTGTTCGAACCGTAATAAGCGTCCATCATCTGGGGGCTCATCGGCCCAGACAGAATATTCTCTCCAGGGCGAGTCTACTCGGCGCTGTTCCTCTTTTTCGTCCTTGGCGCCATTGTCCCCATCATCATCTACATCGGAGCGAAGCGGTGGCCCCGTTCACCGCTGCGATACGCAATGGCGCCTTTAATCTTCGGCGGCGCCGGTGCCATCCCGCCCGCCACGCCGCTGAATTACTTCTCGTGGGGCATCGTCGGCTTCATCTTCCAGTTCTGGATCAAGAAGAGACATTTTGGTTGGTGGACCCGGCTCAACTTCTTGACGTCCTCCGGGTTGGATCTTGGCCTTGCCCTTTCGACGCTCTTCATCTTCTTCGCCTTCTCCATGCAGGGTATCGAACCGCCCAAGTGGTGGGGGAACGAGGTCGTCAGCTCAACCATGGATGCTCAAGGTACGGCCATCCAGGGTCAGGTGGTGTCCGGGCAGCAGTTCGGCCCAAAGTCTTGGTAGGCCATTGCGTTTCTTTGACTGTACACTATTCTTTCTTAGATATAGAAAGCGAAACTTCTCAAACGCACCGTCGGGTTCTGGACCCCACAGCGCAATGTTATCGTCACTTTACCATGCCGAACTCAACAAAGGCTGTATCTGCATTTATCTTCTCAGGTCTATCTAGTCTTTGCCAAATATACGCCATGGCCTCCTTTGAGAAAGTCATGATGCAACGCGACCAAGCGCGATGAGTCTGCAAGACGTGTGTGAAATGATGGTCAGACCAATCACTGCCCTGCTTTTCGGCGTGAATTCCATCGATTGTGAGTGATAGACCACGTGTTCCGCATCTCCAAGCCACTGAGCTGTTCCTCGTGTTAAATATACAGCTTCCAGGGGACACATCTCTCGCATAGACATGCATAAACAAGGCACCCGGCGCTCGATACAGGGTTTCAAAAAATAGGCTCATTCGTGCTACTTCATGACATATATGGCTACTTCTATGGGAGTCGTTCGACTACAATTACAATTCTTAAAAAGGTCAAGCATACGCTATATGACTGGAGCCGATTGCTCTACAAAACCAATCGCCCAGGCTCTTCTTCTAGGACAGCCTTGCACCTTTCCAGGAACATGTACGCCCTGTGCTCTTCCTCTTTCGGCACGACGAGGCTGAACACGTTGAGTTCACTGGAAAGTCCGGGGACGGTTGCGAGGCTCGACTTTCGAGCAGTCTTGTTCGGCTTGCTGGCTAACAAATCGAGGACGTCGGGCTTCTTGGCAGGCTTTGGACGTCCTTCAAGGAATGAGCTAGGAGGCAGGGCCGATACCTGGGGAAGGTAGAACCCGCGTGTGTTGGTGGCCTGCTTGATCTTATCCAAGCCGAGGACCTGGTCGAAGAGGTCGCTGGTGCTTGGAGCGCGTTTGGCGGGCGGTAGCTTATCGTTGGCAACTTCGGCGGCGCGGCTGATGAATGTGGACAGCGGCATGAAGACGCCGAGAGTCTCTTGAATTCTGTGCTGCACCTCAATGACCTTGGTCAACGAGATGGAAACAGTGACTTGCAGAGGTTGCGCTCGTGAGGTAGCAGCAGAGGCAGCCGCAAGAGCCTTGGTGTCTTCTTTGGGCGCAGCTGGCCTTTCCGCAACCTTGATGTTGCTTAAGTCTAGATGAGCGAGCTTCTCGAACATGGATGAGATGGCTGCTGGTCGGTCGGTGTCTATGCTGCCGAGGTAGGCGAGCACATCACCCTTGAGAAGGCGACCGTTGGGGCCCGTGGGCTTGATCTTGCTCACGTCGTCCTTGCTCAAGGAATTCTGGTGGACGAGGGTCTCGACCGATGGCATCAGCGGATATTTCTGCTCATGAACCACGTTGCTAGTCGATCGGGATGCTGGCTTGGAGCTCGAGGTCTTTTCGTTTTTGCTGGCACCGCCACTGCTAGCACCTCCCCCCGGTGAATCGGCCGAGGCAGAGCTGGAAGAGTCTTGATTCTGCTGAGGCTTGTCGTCGGCCGGCACCACGAGCGTCTTGATATCGTCTCCCGGCTCGGCGAGGACTGCGATGCGCGTGCCGACCTGAACAGACTTGGCCCCGTCCTGAGCCAGCACCTTGAACATGATGCCGTCGTCTTGTGCCTCTACGTCCATTGTGGCCTTGTCGGTCTCGATCTCGAGCAGAACGTCACCGGCGCTGTAAGACTCGCCCTCTTTGACCTTCCAGGTAGCAATGTTTCCCTCTGTCATGGTCGGTGAAAGCGCGGGCATGACGAAGTTCTGTGCAGCGCGACATTGTGTCGATGAGGTGAATGCTGAAGGAATAGTTAGCGCATGGTGAAAGACAACAATGGGTTGGCTGTGCAGGGAAACAAAATGCGCCAGCAAGGAGAGGATGAGGCCAACGCACCGCGAGAGGGCGCTCTCTTGCCAACAAGGCGAGCCGATGCACGGCATGTGATGCCCGCAACGGACGCCATGATAGCTCGATACTCGTGATAATCGTGCGAGAAAGCAAGGCCGTCAACGGAGACGTTCTCCGCCAAAGCTTGTTGGGGACCAGCCACCAGAGGCTGTCAGAGCGGGTTTTTTTCCGGTGGGAACAGCCATCAACGCCGACGACGGGACAGAGTGGGTCTCAGGTACGCATGTTGACAGGATTCTGCTCCTCACTCGAGACGCATGGGTTTGAGAGATTGTACAGAATATGGTACTTGAGTCTTCCCTTTCGTGAGGTCTCAGACCAGTGCAGAGTCACATGCAATTTTCCCCCAAAGAAGGGCCGGTCTTGGCGTAAATCTTGAATGTCGTCGGCCTTGGCCAGCCACACGGTACGTACCACCAGTGGTTCCAGTGGTTGTATCAATCAGGCTTAGCCAAATATATCCGCACACAGTCAGCAGGCGCAAGTACCAGCAGCCGACGCCGTGATTTCGTCCCCCCCCCCCCCTCTGCGCCTTTGCCAGCAAAACACCCAACCCAGGCAGGATCCACTCTGACAAGGCCCAGCCAGGCAACGGCTTTGGCTGCTGCAGAAATGCCATTGAAGGCGGTGCATGAAGTACTTTACCATGCATACAAGTGCAAAGGGAAGGACAAAAATAACGGCTTCATGACGCGGGGTGGGGGGTCGCGTCTTGTTTTTTTTACCGCAAGACTTCTTCTGAACATCTTCTTCTCCAATCCACTCGATTGACCCTCATCACAATGGCCAGCTTCTCGAGGGCAGCCTTCTCCTTCTGCCCGCCTCGGCATTCGGTGTTCGCACCACCATCGCTGTTCACGAAGCACGCCGCGAGTCGCTTCTTCAGCACGTCCCTCGCGCGGACGCGACCCCCAGCCAAGGCGCCTTCGCCGATCTACAAGAAAAAGGCCAAATCGACGGCCAAAACAACGGTCAAAACGACGACGACCATCGCCCCGGCACGAGCACCGAGCGTCGCGCCTAGCAAATATGCCTTTCTCAAGTCTCTGACGTCCAAGCAGTCGCCCACGGTGTTGTACGAGGCGCCCTCCCACTTCTGGTTCTACTTTGGCTGCTGGTCGAGCGGCATCGCCATCCTCGGATGGACGGCTCTCACGGGTCCGACCGTCATCCAGCAGCCCGAGGAGATCCCGCCCTGGGTCAGCGTCGTCTATGGCGCGTCGTACGTGCTCCTCGGCGCCATGGGCTTCTTCATCATCTCCAAGACGCCCAATGTCGTCGGCGCCATACGCGTTCTGCCCGTTGCTCGTGGTCCACAGCTCCAAGTCACCGTGAGGCGCATGGTGCCGCTGCTCAAGCCAAAGGTCATCACCACCAGCTTGGACAACGTCTCACTCAAGTCGCGCTTCTCCTTGCCGCAGGAACACGTTCCCGAACTGAAGCGGCTGGAGAAGCAGCGCTTGGAGGAGGAGCAACGTCAAGCCCTGCAGAAATTTGATATGCAGCACCTTTTGACCATGCCGTTCAGGAGGGCTGGCAGGACTCTCGCCAGCATGTTCCGTGGCGTGAGGTCGGCTTGGACGGATATGGGCTTCGGCGCTATCAAGGTGGACGGCAAGTTTTACAAGGTTGATGTTACCAATGGCTTTGCGCATGACGGCTTCAAGTCTTTGGAGCAGATTGTGCAAGTGGGATTGAAATGAAGCGTTGCTGTAATTGACCATAGAGCGTGATGAACATTTCGGGCACGGATATCATGTCATGAGAGAGGAGCATTTTTGGTTTCTTGTAGTCTTTTCATTCACCCTCATCCTTATTGTCATCATATGTCGCATTGTATCTTTTTTTTTTTCTCTTTTTTTGATAGCGCCTGAACTCCCTACTCCAGCAAACGAGATCTTCCATCACATAAAGTAGTCATCAAAGCTTACCGTCGCAGTGCCGCCAGAACCACATGCTTTTCCCCACGTGTACTCGATCTATCAACATCTCGATCGTTCAACCCCGCCTTTGTAATTCAAAATCGGGCGGTCAAGGCTGGTTGGCGGTCTCTAGTGTAATCATGCCTGCAACCAAGCCCAACAACAGCCAGTCGCGTCGCTGCCCGCCACATCCATCTCAAAAGATCGTCCAGCCATGTCCACAGAGGACGTCAATCGATTGGCCCGTCTAAGCGGCCAAACGCGCGTTTCCTGCTTTAAACCGACAGCTGTCAAAAATGACAACGCAAGCCATCGGCGTCATTGTCGGTCTGCATCATGCCGCCTCGCTCCTTGGTCCAATGAACATGACCATCTCGCACCCCGTATAACACGAAGCTTTTCGATAGTGTGCGCTACGTCGCCTGCTGGCCACGGCGTCTTGCATGACATCTGCCACACGAGCAGCTCGCGCTTTCTGTCCCGAGGCGGTGAGCAACGCGCAATGCATTGATCAAAACTAGAGAGTAGAGTCAACAGATAGGGGCAGTAGCTGTTCGACGCTTTGACTCTGACTCAGTCCTTAGGAAGCGACCCTAGTGTGCAAACCACGTACTTGACTGTGACCCCTGCTCGCTCATTTCCACCTTGAGAAAGTTCACTTAACCATATTATTCACCTGATCTCGACCAGGCAAAGATGCGAAGTTGAAACGGGTTCAATCATGTATACTGTCCTTTCTTTGCAGTTGGAGCAAAAAGATAGCCAGTGTTTAGGGTCTAGGGTCCTCATATCGGGCTTAGCAGTCTCGCTTGGGTTCAGTTCGAACGTTTTCGGCAGACTGGGCCGGTTTTTTAAGTGGGGTTATGCAATCAAGGGCGCGAGCGCGCGCGCGTCATACGGCAAGCACACCTACTCCGTACAACGCGTCCAATGGTGAAATCGCGTCGTTCGCATCCGCATCATGGAAAAACTCAAGCGAAAAGGCGCCTCGCTCGCCCTAGGGCCTGATAACAAAAAGCCCAAGGCTGACGGCTCGATTGCGTCGTACTTTGGCGCTACCAGTAGCCCTGAGGCAGCCTCGGCTGTCAAGTTCGACAAGGCGACATGGGTGAAGGCCTTAACCGTCGAGCAGAGGAAGCTTTTGGCCCTCGAGATTCAGACTTTGGACAATAGCTGGCTGGCGCTTCTTAAGGATCACATCGTCAGCAAGGACTTTTTGGAGCTCAAGCAGTGGCTGGACCAGCAGACGCTTGCAGGCAAGAAATGGTTCCCGCCCAAAGAGGACATTTATTCCTGGTATGTGTCTGGCTGAGCACCTCGAGACGCGCAGCTGTGAGCACTGACCTTGGTTTTACTTTCTTGCAGGTCTCGTCATACGCCGTTTCATAATGTCAGAGTCGTCATCGTTGGTCAGGATCCCTACCATAACAACAACCAAGCCCACGGGCTGGCGTTTTCCGTGCGGCCTCCTACACAAGCTCCGCCATCCCTCAAGAACATGTACCAGGAGCTCAAGGCCAATTATCCCACATTTGTTGAGCCGCCCAATAAGGGGGGTCTGCTCACTCCATGGGCAGATAACGGCGTACTGATGCTGAACACCTGCTTGACGGTACGGGCACACGAGCCAAGCTCGCATTCGAATCGGGGCTGGGAAAAATTCACGCAGAAGGTCATTGACGTCGTCGCGCAGAAGCGCACGAAAGGAGTCGTATTCATTGCTTGGGGCGTACCGGCCGGCAGGCGCCTAATGAAGGTGGACAAGCAGAAGCACTTGGTGCTGCGAGGCGCGCATCCCAGTCCCTTCAGCGCGCGCACGGGCTTCTTTGGATGTGGCCACTTCAGAAAGGCCAACGAATGGCTAAGGGAAAGATACGGCGAAGAAGGGGAGATTGACTGGGCTTTGACACCTGGCACCTCTACCAAGTCTCCTGCACCAGTAGTGAATGCGGGGACAAGCCTTAACGTCAAGCTAGCCATGGCGAACATGACACCGTCGCCATCGCCATCGCCACCCGAACAAGCAAGTATAGCGCCTGCCAGTCAGGCAAAGAAGTTTGCGGCTATTGACGATGATATCGATTCTGCGGACGAAGCCGCACTGGGAGAATCCCTTCTCTTGGCAGAAGAGTCAGACCGCGGTAATCAGCTGGGTTAGTGACTGAACAGAGGACCCGAAATAGGCCAGCAAATTTGCAACTTGAAGTTCAGCAAGCCTCTTTGCGGCCTCGGGACATAAATCTCTGGAACGCTGATTGCTATTTGATGCGGGCTACGGGTGACATGGGACGTGAGTGATGGAAGCGCGAACGTCATGTCCATGTATACAGCACCGAGTTTGTTTCCAAAAGCAGTATCAGATTGTATTAATACAGCGACATGATCGCGCTGCGCACTGTCGACGCAACATGTAATACCACAGTCGACGCGACATGTACAACTGCCAAGTGAAGGATAACGGCTGGACCCCACCGCCAACGGGCTTCCTTGTTGATGGCATGCCTTCATTTTATTTCACCAGGAAGCCGACGTCCGCTGACACACTAAGGTCCGGGCTCGAGTCAGGTGGTGATTTTGTCCACAAAAGTGCCGAGGACGTTATTTGCGTTAGTCGACCGACCGCGTCTGCTGTTTTCCTTTGAGGGGACAGCCGTTGTGATACGGGCTCAATGACAAGCTTGGGCCATGCATTGCTCTGTTGGCCCGCTGGGCAGTCGATGTATAGATGCAGATCATGACGTAGCGAACGAAAGGGAGATAAGGACAGGGGAGGTGTATATCATCAGATTCGGTCGACGTCGTCGAGCCATACTTTATTGTGTACATGTACGAAGTATATGAATGTGACAGTGACTTCCTGCAAAATCTCGGTTTTGAACGGAGAAGAGCAATCTGTATTGTGTACGGACACTCCGTATAGAACATTTCTTTGGGATGACGGAATGCTTTGCTGCTTGCGTCACCGAGACATTGATTTGCTTCGCGACACCTTGCTCTCATGCGTTGATACAACGGTTGGAGACACAGAAGCAACGAACCAGGACGGCAAAGAAGGAGATTCAAAAAACTCGCGAGCGTAGTCAAAGATGCACGCACTCGTGAATGACTTCAAGTCGCACTGCGAACATTTTCGAACACGTCCTACGGGTCCGCAACATCGTCCGGGGCCGTGTCCGAACCGTAAAACGCCAAGCTTCTTCATCCCGTGCTGCTTTCGCTACTTTGATGGCGCAGCCAAGAATAATTGGCTGCAGCTCTGACGTCAGGGCTACGACATCATGGGGTTGAAAACATGACTTTTCGCGGTGTGCGGAGCGAACAAGGTTTGATCTGATGGCGGGCTGTCATGTCTTTCGCAGGATGCGACAACAAGATGTCGGGGCGCTCAGCGCATGATCCTTCATGACACCGGACTGGCCGCAAGCGCCCGTTGGTTGGATGTGTTTACTGGCGTGCGGAGAGGGTCTTTCGCGCGGGGGCGGCGGCAGCCTAGTTTTGGATCGTCTTGTTGGTGCTGGCCGACGGGATGTTGACGCAAAGCCTAGCCGGCCCAGATTTCTCCCCGGAGCGAAGGGTCTCGAGGAGGAGATTTGTTAGTCCGCGGTGACCATGTGTGCGCTGGCAAGATGCGGGTTTGACAGGGCCGTTATCCCGGTCTATCTCTGACATATGTACGGAGTAGTCCTGCTGTTTTGCCCGATATCAGCGGCTGCACAACAACTTTGAGGTCAATGTTACCAACAGTGAAAAGAGCTGCAGGACGATATCGAAGAGCCATTTCTGTGCCAAGGAGACGGGCCACTGCCTCGAAAATAAGAGCTATGAAGACATCCATCGGCTCGGGCAAATGGACACAATGATTCTTCCAGAGGCTATTGACAAAATGAGCATAGGCCAAACCTGTCCCGTACGCAGATCGATGTCCACACCTGCAACTGACATTGGAGAGTGCCGCCCCCTCCCACGGCATGACGGGTGGTGATAGGCCAAGTCCAATTGTGGTGGGGTCTTGACACCTCCGTTCGTCCTCCAGGGTCGTTCTGGTGGCATCCCGAAACCGAAGCCACTTGAGATGGTGGTTGCCTGTCGGTGCCGGCAGGGAAGGGGTCGATTGGTCGGCCGCAGTTGCGTGCTCAGCATGGCCGGGGTTCTTTCCTCCCGAGCCCCCCCGGGGTTGTGCCTTCCTCGCTTGTTCCCTCGAGTGCCAAGCGTATCAACCACCACAGCTCGGGAACACTGCAACCACGGCGCTCCGCATTTCTGCATTGGTGCAGCCACCTTTATCGCTGACCACTCATTCAACATCCGAGCAGCCCCTTCGAAGGGCATGGCTGGCCATTGCGCGCTCCTCGGGCTGAGGCTGCATCTCTCTGAGGAAAGGTTTGTACGGAGTATTCAGCTGTGTGTTGTCGTATCACCTTGTCAGAAGCTAACCGATGCATCTCCGTCACCTGTGATAATAGCCACCGACCCTCCTTGATAGTCCCAGTACGCCGCCGTACTCCGTACAGATTACCAAGTAGGTAGAGTCTTCATTCCAATTCTTAATCCTGGCCATGCTTCGCATGCCCGCATTTCAAAAATGGCCAATATTCTTCGAGGCGTCATGATGCGGTGGTATTGCATGGTCGACATATACTTGAGATGCACGCGCACCGATTCCGTCAAGCCAAATATCACGGCGATGCAGCTGCCAAGCATTTCATGACATCGAGTATCACCCAGACCGAAGCACAATCATGGCAAGATGCAGGCTGGGGGCGTCATGACATGATGGTGAGTGGGTGGGAGACGAATAGATTTGTTGCCGCCAAATGCCGGCCAAGCTCCGGATGTCTCCCTCGGGTGAAGTCAGTCAGTCTGTCTGTCTTGCGTCACACCATCGGCCGAGTCAACTGCATGCACACTGATTGGATGCTCTCCTTCTTCAGCGGGTGTCGTCTTGTGCATGCTCCCCTACTCCGTGTGTCGCACTGAGACCTTGGCGCCAAGCACGGCCGTGGCTGGTCGGCGAAATCGACCATCCAGTACGGAGAACAAGACACACCAACGAGTACGTACTCGATACGAGCTACTGGAGGAACATCACCCACTGCCATCTTCCCTGGTTGCCATGCCGGCTACATGCCAGTCGTGTCTCATGATATGAGGTCAACAACACGCGATCAATCACGGAACTGCTGCATTTCAATGTTCATAGATGTGTGATGTGAAACTAGGAGCGTGGGGTAGAAGGAATGTGTTGATCGGCATCTCGCAAGCATCGAAAAGTTTGAGACGGCGCTTCGATGACCGCATTGGACCCCGAATCCAATTTATCGGCGCCACATTCTTACTTCCCACAGCTTCTCTGCTTCCCCTCTTTTGCTTTTCTTTTTTCTCACGGTGCCAGCAATCCCCTACGAGTCAATGGATTCAGATACATGGTGCACGCTAAATAGGATTTCACCTCTCCAAAGACGGTGGCGCACGCGCCAAAAGGACGCAGCAGGTTAATTCATACATCGTACGACGGAATTGTGCCAAGCGCTGCGAATCACCTCCACTCCTGTACGTTAACGAGATGCCGTGTCTCGGTCTCCGGGGAAGCTTCGTCCTTGGCGACGAGTTTCCACGCGGCTGTTACCGCTCGTCATGGACATTAGTCGGATCGCAGTGCACGTGGAGAAAGTCCATGATTCAAAAGGGTACGTGCTCGCGCCCGAGCCCGGAGTTGGCTGGCTCATGTATATCTAGGGGATCCTATATCCCAAAACAGAAACGGGGCTGTTTTTGGAGAGACTATTACTCCGTAGAGGGTTGAGGAAACAACAATGTTTCAAATGATTTACGGAGAACGCAAAACTCCGTTGCACATGTTGCAGAATACTCAAAGTGCATACAACATACCTCTTTATGTACATAAAATACGGAGTACACTTTGCACGAAGTACCTAGGTAGAGTACGATGTGTATGAGCGCGTGTACGTCCTCTGTACGGAGTACTCCATCATCTGCACGCAGGTGGCAAGCATCCTGTCGTGCATGTTCGACTGTGGTCGCAAATACGGAGACGGTGTGCGGTCTAATCTACCTGCGGCGGCTACGATAAGATGCGGGTTTTAGAAGCCATTTGTGTCACTTTCCCGTCTGGCAGATTGGCTTTCAGCTCTCGAGTCCCACACAATCAAAACGAGATGTTTTGGTGACGGCTATCTACTCGATAGATGCCCATGGATAGCAAATGATCCGCGATGTCACCTTTCTCGCCCTCTGCATTTCCCTCGTTGTGAGAGGCCACCTCTGATGTGCCTCCCCCCCTTCGCCCCTCTGCAGGATGAGAGGCTTGCTTATTACGGAGTACACCCGTTCGCAGGAATGAGCCAAGGACGCCCCCCAATCATCCAATGACAGCGAGATCGTCGACACATACGGCTGCATCAGCTTGCGCTTGTGCAAGTGCTGCAGCTTGGAGGAGAAATTACAAGAAAGAAAGGAAGAACGAAACCTCCCAGGCTAGCTCGCCGCAATGATCATGGACCTACACAAAAACTCCGCAGTCACATCACATTCCATGTGCCTGTTGCTGGCTTATTTTTTCTTTTCATCAGGCTCAAAATGAGCATCATTGTTGACGCATATTTGCTTCGTATCGACTATTTGGCTTTGCTTTCGAAGCTAAGATCTAGCAAGCAAGTAGCCCGGCACATGACAGCATGGCACTCACAAAAAGAAAGGGAAAGAAACAAGTGTGACACCCGTATCTTAACTCGTCGTGTGCAGAGTACTCCGTAGTCCACGCCGGATGGTGTGCACTTTGCAGGAGATTAAGCTGGAGCGGGACGGATCACGCAGCAACATGGAGCAAGGGCCATGAGGGTCCATGCCGCCACCAACCTTGGGTGAAAAGCGATACTGACGGACGGCAACATGGTCGCGGTGAGATGGCAGACTGTGGACTCGAAATTTCCCCCGTCATGGGCAACGGCTTTGGCGGAGGAGCCACAGCGAAGACGCCATTTTCTGTACTTCCATGGATCGTTCTGTCAGCATGCCGCCGGCTGCCGCATCATGCGGACTGGCCCTTGTGTTCATACGGTCTGTGGCAGTCTTGCCGAAGCCGCTTCGCCGCATCAATCGCTTCCTGTCGCGTGGTATCATGTTCGGCACTTTGGGTCAGAGAACGTGTGGGTGGTCACCGCCGCCAAGCCGAGCAGCGCGCTAGCTAGTGTGGCCTGTGAGGTTGTGCGGATCCACACAGCCCCAATCCGCAGGGCGCCGTTGCATCGCCTGATGACTGGGGGGGGCACCAGAGACGCAAGACTGGCGGCATTGTAATCGCCCTTGGCGTTAGGGAAGACGTCTCGTCGGCCGCTAGTCATTTCGGGGTGTGGTTCTGGAGGCAGCGCCATGTCCGTGAGGCATCGCAAAGCAAGGCAGGCAAAGCAAGAAACATAGGCTCGTGCTCACGAGATTAACCTTAGAACGCGATGGGTGGCGGAGTGGACTCTGGACTCGGGCGACGAGGCTCTGCGAGTCAAATGACGGGGAACTCGATCTTTTTGCATGACTGCGTCCACGGATGGGGGAGTGAGGCGCGTAATGGGAAATTTGGCACTTGTCCCATGGGAGTGGGTGCCGTGGCCTATCAAGCCCATCTCGACTGGCACACGTCTGCAATGAAAAGGCTGCAGCCCGCTCTGGCCAGGGGACCCCTCCCTCCCACCTTGGACCCCTTCTTGCTTCCTCGACCTGCATCAAAGCCTCGTCCTATCAGTCAGTTGCTCTCTCTGCATCTCGTGCGACCTTGGTGTCGCCCCAAGGCTGGCTGAGGCCCTCCATCACACATACCTCAACCCCCGAGATAGCCTCACAACTCTCCCCTTCCACCTCGCATCCCAAATGTTATCTTCGCGGTCGACATATTGGGTGGCTGTCTGTTTTGCTCGAAAGGTGAGTCTTGACACAGAGTTCGCTCTCGCTTATCTTTCCAATATCCGAGAAATCTGCGGTTTGTCATCCCCCCTTCCCGTGCTTCTTGTTTACCATTGTTTTGTCCGTCTCCGACCTCAAGACCTCACATCAATCTTCCTCTGGTGTTTCTATCTTCGTGGCCCGTAACCTCGCGCTCTGGTTGCCCGATATCTCTTTGCTGCGTCAGAAAAATCGAGCCCGCTGGCCTCCCTGAAAGTCCGGGTTGCTTGCAGTTTCGAGATTCTTATCGTGTGGTGAGCGATCTTTGATTGCACCTTGCCTCACCGTTCCAAGTCTCCCCCCTCTTCTGCCCCCTCCGCTAGGTTCCTCGATTCTGCCATCTCCCCAGCTGTTTTTCACCGCCGCTTTAAACCCAGCCTCCTTATTTCCCAAGACTGCTGCTGCAAACGCATCCTCGAGAGATCGTGGGCTGTGAGGCTGTGCCAGCCGCATAATCCAATCGTTACCCTCTCGACATTCGTGGCTATTGACTCGGTGCGGTTTCTGTGCGTGACAGTGTGCAAAACTGCCTATTACATTTGCGACATATCTATTTTCCCCCTCTTCACTGAATTTCTTGGTCTTGATCTCCCTACTAGAGAAGATATGCGCGTCCCCAGCTGCTCATGATATATAACACCGCCTTTGGCCGTCATCCGTTGACATGCTGTGACGCGTCCCTTCAGTACTTGACCCGCTGACCTGCCTTTGGCAAATCAGGTCAGCAATATCTTGGATAGCATCGCATGACAGACCAGGTGCTAAAGTGGGTGCAAAGACGACTTGCGCCGGCACTCATTTCACCACCCCTCCCATCAGGGTCCAGTCACTATTTGCTCCCGGAACGATTCGCGTCTCGATCCATATTCGAGCTTTTGCTTCAACCCGACGCACTCTGATGTGTGGTTCGAAGACTTGATACGATGGATTCGGAAGACGGCGAGCATTTCATCAAGGTATGCCGTCCTCGACTGACCTTCCCATCTTGACAGAATACAAGACCTCTGACCCTTCTTGCTAGCAACTGGCCATTTTCGTGCGTACGCACGAAAAGGCTCTGGCCAATGCTTTACAGTTTCAACGTCGCGAAGTACGCCACCGGTCCTCTCAGAGCACGAGCGCGGTCACGATTCCCCAATCCCCGAGAGTCCCTGAGCGACCTTCCACATCATCATCGACTTCAAGCTCATTGGCAGCTGCGTTCTCGTTGGGTGCTCTACATTTGACGTCTCATAGCGTCAAGTCGGCAAAGTTGGCCCTTACACCTCATCACCTCTTCTTCTTGCTGTCCCGGTTTGAGGACCTTGGAATCAACGTGGGCCCAATGAAGGTTCGGTTGGAGAACATTCATGACAATTCTTCAAGTAATTATGTGTCCTTTCTTGGAAACTCCCAGCGGACTCGGAGTCGCGGCTCAGATGTAGGATCAATACACTCAGTCTCCAGCGTGCGCAGCGCCATGTCTGGCATGTCCGCGTTCTGGAACAGCTTCGGCATTGGAGCCAGCATTTCCGCGGCGCGAAACGAGCGTCAAAAAGCTGCCATCGAGACCGATCTAAAATACCTATATTCGGCTTTTACCAAGATTCCTTGCTTAAAACTGGCTCCGGACTGGCGTGCCAGACTTATTCGTGGATATGAGGAATTTCCCTTTGACTCTGCCGTTCCTATACATGTTTTCAAAAATTTGCAAGCTCTCGAAGTAAACAGCCTGGACTTTCGGCAATTTTTTGGGTGGGATCGACTCGCAGACCAACTTCGGTCCTTGACTCTCAGACATGCAGGCGTAGAAGATCCTGCCGATATCTTGATCGATATCGTCCTAGATGACATGGACAAAAGACGCCGACGAACTTCAAAGTCACAATCCTCGCCCACGGCGACATGGGTTGCCTCAAATAGTCCTCGTCGCAGTCCTGTGCTGGCCACACCTGAGCTAGGCCGGACCACCTCAGTGCCGGGATCTCCTGAACACCGGGTAGTGCTCACTGATCTTCGCCTTGCCTCGCTGGCCCAGAATGAGCCAGTGGTTGAGGATAGCGAAACTTCTGACACTACCAGGCCGTCATTGTCTTGCGAGGATGGTGAAGAGTTCTTTCGATCTAACGGCAAAATGCCGCGCCCGCGCAGCATTTCACCATCGCGGCCGACTAGTGATTCGAGAAACCTTTCTGCACAATCGAGGTCGTCGCAGCAGCGAGTCCGACGGTCTGGCTCCGGCAGCTCTAACTCCAGCCTTTCCGAGTCCTGGCACCATCATGCACGGAGTAGTTCCAGCAATCTCCTTATCTCAGGCTTTCTTCCGGCCTCGAAATGGCGTTTCCTACGACATCTCAGTTTGTCCGACAATGCAATGACATCTATTCATCCTTCTGGCCTCGCCCCCCTCACTAACACCTTACACTCCCTTGACTTGTCCTCAAACCTGTTTACACAGATTCCGGACAGCTTGGCTACACTCACATCCCTTCGCGCTCTCAATCTGTCAAATTGCATGATCGATTCCCTCCAGTCTCTCACTCGGCACCCACTTCCCGCCATCACAGCCCTCAACCTCAGAGCCAATCGGCTGCAGTCCTTGGCTGGAGCTGAAAAGCTGTTTCCTCTCGAGCGGCTTGATCTGAGGGACAACCGTTTGGTCGATCCGCTCGAGCTTGCCAGATTGACCGGCATACCTGACATCCGTGAGATATGGCTGGAAGGTAACCCCTTGACCCGTACACACAAAGACTATCGGGTGACTATCTTCAACCTTTTCCGATCGGCCCCAGGATACACCGAGGACGTTGTCATAGATGGCACGGGACCCAGTTACTCAGAGAAACGCTTTTTGGTGGAGCGAGCCTCCCTGCCCGACCTGCTGCCAGTTGTGAAGCCGAAGTTTCCAGATGGAGCAGCTGTCGTCGACGTTGGCAAAGCCGCCATTGTTCACAACGTGCCTAGGGAATATGTGCCTCGGAAAGAGCGACCGATGCCTAAAATGGTAACGAGCGAGGTGAACGCTAGCTCCCGCCGTCGAAAGGTATCTAAGAGACGCATCGTCGATCTGGCCACGAGAGACGTTGTCACTCCATCGACATCGGCTGACGCACTTGACAACGTTGATCTTGCAACGACTTCGCCGGACGTCAAATGTAGTGCTCCCGCTACCACCGACAAAGTAGCGCAGCCGTCTGTCGTGCTCACGAACAACCGCAAAAGCCCATCTGCATCACCTGCTATGGAGCTGATGGCTGATCAAAAACCATCACCTGATGCGCACCGGGCCCAAGGCTCGACGGCAGACCAGAGCGAACAGGACAAGCGTCCGGACTGGAACGCCAGCGGTGAAAACTATCGCCGAAAGATCGAGGCTCTTCGCGATCAGGTTGGTACCGACTACCTGAGCGTATTGGGTGAGGAGAGTCGAAATGGCAAGAATGATCCGTTCTTGTCGTCTGCGATTCCTTCAGTCGCGGCGTTTTGCACCACTTCAGCCCCGAACCATTCATTCGACAAGCAGAGTAGCGCTGCATGGCCCCGCGATTTGATACACTTGGGAAGAGAACCCTCTCCCCAGATAGATTCACCTCCATTATACCCAACTATGCCGCCACTCGACATTCGTCAGGCGTCTAAAGTTTGACACCTGTTGACATTTTCTTTTGATATAAATCATTATGTCGGTCTGTCTGCGCTCGGCAAGCTTTTGAAGGATTGCTGTCCTTGTATGAATTTTGAAGGCATAGCGAATGCGGCGCTCAATGTGATAATGAAGCGGTGGCTTTGGCTTGTTTCTTGGCTTCCTCCCCCCGGGGGGATTTTATTCTTCTCACATATCTCTTCATAGGACTCTGGCCGACCAGGACCGCCTCCTCCATGAATATACAGCTCGAAAGCTTCCTGGTCCCTTTTAATGGCTCGTTTTGATCCACGAAACAAATGCATATGCATAACATGCTTCCTGCCCGTGAAATGACCGTGTATTGGAGCGAAACAACCGTAAGCTATGCCTTGACTTCCTGGACAACCTCTTCTGTAGCCAGCCCGTGTTTGCGCCTCTCTTTTTTCAACATTGCATTGGAGTGATTCCACGTCTTCAATATTCCACACATCCTGCAACGTTGAAGAAGGCAAAGTTTCTCCTAAATTCATCTGTCACTTGGATCTTCCATGCCGAATCCTGCGGTTGCCAGACTCAAATGATCGCACAAGTGCTCGCCATTGCCGTGGCCCCAGAGCCCGGAATGTAGCCTTGTGACAAGAGACTCTGAGGAAATGATTTTTACGGAGACTTTAGCGTTATATTTCCTGGCTCCGGCAGAATCCGCCGCCTGCTACACGACGTCGGACCTATTACTGCCTATCGCGACCAGCAGCTCTTCTTCAGTTGCCCAGGAAGAGAGCATGTGCTGACTAAGCCATCACCTGAACAGCTAAGTGGATCACAGCTGTCGCCCAAGCAGCCCACAAAGACCCACTTTGAATGGGTTGGACCAGGTGCTCCCAAGTGGTCCGTGCGTTTGCGACTTCACGCGTTGTCTGTTTTTCGCTCGCTCGCCGACGACGGTTGTCCTGGTATGTGGTATGACGCCTGACAGCTCGCGTACGCATGTTCCTATCATCTGCCGCTTCGGAAAGCATCTCCCTGTGTCGCCAAATGCGATCGTGAGTCTGTCGGCATCCTGACGGCGACTTGGAGATGACTACGTACCCCGCCCTTACCCCTTGACCAGGCCTCGCGCAACCTACACAACTCCTTGGATCCTGCTTGACACCTCGAGCGAACGTATCCGCAGCGAATAGCTCCCCCACGCGAGTGGCACGTCATGGCTCCGGCCTCGCCTACACCCAGAAGGGTGCCGACTGGTCGGCCTCGAGGCCGTCCTCCAGGATCAACAAATGCAGCGCGCGCCGCGCGGAAGGCTTTGGCCGCGGCATCCGCAACAGAACCCCCGCCGAAGAAACGAAGATATGTCCCTGGCGGTCCCGGCGGTGGGGGACGTTTTATAGAGACGGATGAGTTGGACATTCCCGTAGCCTCGGTCCCTAGACCTCGGCCGAGCGCCGTTCGAAACGCCATCAATGGCAAAACTTCTTCCGTGGCACCTCGACGCGAGAGAAGCACTCGAGCGCGTGCTTCAGCAAGCGAGGAACTGGAACAAATGAGGTGGGGTTCGGCCGCTGCCGTCGCGGCTTCGGTTAAGCAGGCCGAGGACTACAAGCCTCGAGAGGAGCGGAGCTGGGAGGAGTTTCATCCACATCTCGATATTGAAAAGGTATTTGTCGTCTTCACCGCCGACGATGTAGATGGCGTCGGCAGAGACACTCCAGGTACGCCTGTGTTGCAGGCACATGCAACACCTTTGATCGATGGATCGACGACACCGTCACGGCAGATGAATGCTGTGTCTGCGGGGACGACTCCCAATCCACAATGCGGCCAGACCGATGTAAGTCTGTTCAGTACGCAGGGCGGAACTCCATCGAGGCGATCTCGTCGACCAACACGCGAGGTGGTCAGCTTCTACACACCCCGCAAGTTGGACCTGGCTGCCGCTGCCCGGACCCCCAGGATCCTACCGATATCAAATCAGACGCCGAAAGAGAAACTGGACCTCAAGCTTCCCTCGTACCGAAAAACAAATCGTGTTGACATTTTCGAGAGCAAGGCTTTCGGCCGGGCGCGTTATGTTGACAAGGCGATGAGCAACGTCGGCTACCAAGAGAGCGACGAGTTCATTCGTCCCGATGCAATGCTGATAAAGGCAGTAGATAGCAACGCGGACGAGGACTTTGATGCCACGCCTGCGAATAGCAACGAGGACCATAATCACCAGTCCAAACTGGGTCGCGTCGAATACGACATGGACGAGCAGGACGACATGTGGCTGGAGCACCTGAATGCTTCAAGGAAGCATCATGAGCTGGAGGCAATCACCCGAGAGGTTTTCGAGATCACCATCACCAAAATAGAGAAGGAGTGGCATGCATTGGAGAAGAGGATACCAAAGCCAAATCCAAAACCGCCACAAACACACCGACCGAGGTCTAGTTCCGCCGTGGCGGTGAATGGCGAGACTCAGTCGGGAGAAGAACCCGATAGTAAATGCGCCATCTGCGACGATGGAGATTGCGAGAACACCAATGCGATAGTCTTCTGTGATGGCTGCAATCTAGCAGTGCATCAAGAATGTTATGGCGTGCCCTTCATCCCCGAGGGTCAATGGCTGTGTCGCAAGTGCCAGCTCTGTGGTCGGGGCATCCCGGTGAGTGCAATTGCCACGCTTCACCCGTTAACTTCTTTTCCTCCTGTTACCCGTTGGGACAGAGTTTCGACTACCTTAATTACTTGGGGAAAAAAACTAACTCTCGCTACAGACTTGCATCTTCTGCCCCAACACGGACGGGGCCTTCAAACAGACAAACTCCTCTAAATGGGCACATTTATTGTGCGCTATGTGGGTGCCTGAGGTTTCCTTAGGAAATCACACATTCATGGAACCCGTCATGGATGTGGAAAAGGTGCCAAAGACAAGATGGAGACTGTCTTGCTACATCTGCAGGCAGAAGATGGGTGCATGCATCCAGTGCTCCAACAAGAACTGCTACCAGGCATTTCACGTTACTTGCGCCCGGCGGGCCAGACTGTATCTCAAAATGAAGACAAGTCACGGAGCCCTGGCCGTTCTGGATGGCAATATGGTGCTAAAGGCCTTCTGTGACAAGCATTGCCCTCCCGATTACGGCAAAGAGAACAACGTACATCAAGCAACACGATCAGCCAAGAAATTTTACAAGAGAAACATGAAGGGACGCATCTGGGCAGACAATCTGACCATGGCCAACGTCATTGCTGCTCAGCAACGCAGCCTGCTGACGGAGACGGCCACCAACGCTCCAGACGACGCCCCTAACAAGAACTCGTCGGCACAGGTGGACAAGAGGAAAAGCGAGCAGCCACCCAAGAATGTGTGGAAGCTCCCGTCAGGCGCACCCATAATACCGCAAGCAGTCTTCGATGTCGTCGAAGCGTCCATCCAAAGATTCCCCTTCCGCAAACGCAAGGACTTCTTGAGCGAGGCTTGTCGCTATTGGACGTTGAAGCGAGAGGCTCGGCGCGGTGCAGGGTTGCTCAAACGCCTTCAGCTGCAGATGGAGACCTTTTCGTCCATGGAGCTGACTAGGCGAGACTTCTCCACGATGGGTCCTAACGGCAAGGCACGCCTGGCGCGACGAATTGAATTTGCTGAGATCGTATTGAAGGATCTCGAGCAGCTGAGAGACCTCGCTGAAAGAATCGCGCAGAGGGAACAGATCAAGGCTGACGCGGTGGAGCTGGAACACGAATTTGTCGACGAGTGCTATTTCCCAGTGGCCAAGCACCTGCCTGCCGCGGTTGAGAAAGCAATAGTGTGAGTTGTCTGCCTGCCCCCTGGCCCCCATTCTCCTTCTCGAGCCTTGCGATGATTCATTGTTCAATTTGATTGATAATTTGTTGCATGGGCAGTCTGGACAAGGACTTGTTCAAAGGCGGCCTGGAGAGGGTACAGGCCCGCGTGCAGCAAAGGTTCTATGTCACTGTGCTGGCCTTCGCCCAAGATATAGGAGATGTAATCGGCGCTGGGATCAACAACTCACCAGCAGGTCCCAGCGGTAGCAGCGATGGCGAACCTCGACTCGACGCCACGGACATATCCCCCATCAAGACGAATTTTGCCGATGTTAGAGAGCGGCGAAAGCTAGGCAAACGGATCCTCAAGGCCGTGCAGCCGCTTCTGGAAGCGGCTTTGCGGGTAGAATCAGAGATCTCCAACAAGCCTTACGAGTCACTGCAAAAAGAGCTCGAGGGCATTATAGACGCTAGTATTGTCGCACCGAAGATGATCGCAGCGAAGAAGGAGGATGCAGCCGACACCATCATGGTCGATGCTCCTGACTCGTCCGAGATTACCGTCCGGAGCAGCCACGAACGACAAGCCGCAGATGGTCATGACGCGGACGGAGAAGGCGAGGAAATAATGGACACGGCAGAGGACAACGCTGATGAAGACAGTGGCAATATCAGAGTCAATACGTCTGGCTTGGGGGTGATCAACCCGAAAGCAGAAGAGGTGACGACATCGCCTCGCAAGAATAAGCGCGGCAAAAGTGTGAGCCTTCAGACTTCAGAGACGCCGCCGGGCAGCGAAGATTTCGTTGGCCTGGCGCCGGCATCTGCTCAGACGGGGCCACCGACACCGCCTCAGTCCAACGGCAGTTTTGGCCGGGAGCCAGCCGATCCGTTGACGGAGGGCGGATTCTTGTGGTATCTCAAGTCGCTGCAACCACGCGGCACGTCCATCTTGGGCGAGCATTGGGCCGCCGGGCGCGACGCAGTTCGCATGCTTAGTGAAGAACTGACAGACCTGGACGACGAAGAGCAAAAGGAGCTCCGCGCCGTAGTTGAGGAGTCAGTCAAGGCCACAGGAGTTGACCCTCACGCTCTGTCAGACGCGGGACCCAAGTCCAAAACGGCCAAGACCAAGAAGAGAAGAGTCTCGGGAAGGAGAAGATGAGAGGTCATGCTCGCTCTCCTCAGTGCATTCTGTCTCGCACCTGTGTCACGTTCCTGCTCTTCTAATATTGGTCCTTCGCTTCCCCTTCCATCTCATTTTTGGAGGGGCGTGAGGGAAACAGTCTTAACGACTCTTTATTCTTTGTTGTAAATCAAACCCATTTCTACGGGTCTTCTCCCAATTTTTCACACCCCGAAGCTGGGTTTGTGCAGATGCGCCGTCTTGTGGAATTTCTCGAGCGTTGATACAACGCTTGCATCACATTTCTATCCCAATTTGTCATCCCGTTATATGCTCGTGGGGAACTTGGCTTTTGCTTCACTGAGAGCAAAGAATGCTCAAGACCGGTCGTCCTGCTTTGCGATCTTCATGTCGCCTAACGCTGTACAGAGAGCGGAAGCGTGTAGCGGAGAAAGGACCAAGGGCCCGTCTTGCTGGCTGGACAAAGCAAAGGGCTTCTTGTATGGCGTTTTAGCATCGGATGGCATGTGACAGTAGGCTCAGAAATGTAGTTCTCTGAGGTTGGATCTGAAGTTATATAGCGCCTTCAATCTAATCAAGACAGCTAAATAAATCTTGCAGGCCTACAAATACTCATTGAGGACGCTGAGGAAGAATGGCACCAGGAACTGATTCGAGAGCTCAGTCCCCCCATGACATTGCTTATGCAGAGTGGTCCGCTGCTGGAGCTTGCAGCTGAGCTTGAGCAACAAGAAGCGGGTGAAGACCGGCCAGCGAGCTAACACACACCAGGCTGGCTCGCTGAGCTATGGCCAACGCCGACAACCGGGAAAGAGGGGACTGGCAGCAAGGATGGCGCATGAAAAGGGGTCCTGACAAGATTCTCGCTATGGATCGCCATGTATGTGACAGCAGGCGTTTTTGATGAAGGGGATCAGCAGTTCCACTTCCCCATTCCATTCCGGCCCGGTGGAAACCGACAAAGAGAAGTCGACATTGCGATGCCGCTGAGCCTGACAATTGTGATGTGGCTGCGCTGACGGAGTCTCCCTCATGTCCGTCAATCGGAACTCTATCACTTGCGCTGCTTTAGAGTTTCTCTGTCCCCTCCTCTTACTTCCCCCTCCAATCTGTATCCGGACGGACGTCACTGCCGAGGATATGACACGGGCAGGGCCAACGTATCGAGCTGGACTTGTAAAGACAACAACGGCACGGCCAGTCCGAAATTTTGAGGCCACGATGCCTTGGAGCAAATCATCGAGACATTTGAGAGTTCCTGCTCTCTGTCTTGGCCTTCCTTGGCCCCCTTCCCTTCCCAGGTAAATGACGAAGTTGTGGAATGCGAGACCCTGAAGTTCTGGTTTTAACCTTCATTGGGCAAGACAAGAAGGCGGTGGCGCTCCATTTGGAGAGTTTTTGAGGGCGCGGTGCGTTGGCCATGGTGGACCGATGGAACCTTGGGTGGGCAGATATTCTGGATCTGCGTGGCCATTGAGAGTTGGCGGTTGGACGCCATTTTCCCGCTGTATGTACGAACATGTGTTCAAAATTTATGTTTCTTTTTCCGCTCTCGCCATGTCCGGGCCCCCCTTTCTCCTTTTTGTCTCTCGTCCGTTTCGTTCCATGCGTTTGGGCCACTGCGGGGAGGACCTCCACGGGGAAAGCCTGCAAGGAGGCGACCAACAACTCCTCAGGCCGGCAGTTTTGAAGTCCAAGCATCTCTGCATCCTGACACTCCATCGAGCTGCATGCATGAAAGTGCACGTGTACGCCGTTGGTGACGTGATATGGTGACACGGTCGAATTCATACTTACTACTATTGCCCGCACTCTCTCCCCACACTTCTGGCGGGACAGCGCCTCTCTCTGCCTCGGACTGCCGCCCATCAGGCGCGCGTCTCCCATCAGCTCCAGGGCTCTCTTCCCCGAAACAACAAGCTCTGGTCGCATGCCAGGCACTCCCGGCCAGCCTGGACCGGGACTCGACCCCACCACCACCAGCCAACCAACCAAGTCGCCCCAGGCCGTGCTTCGCTCTCAGAATACACGCATCGTTTTGTCTTTTGCTCCCCAGGGGCCGGATCGGCAGCAGATTCAGCGCACCTGTAGTGCTGTAAGGCGCTGGCTGAGTGGTCACATTTGGGCGAACAGCGGCTGGAGTCGACATTGGCCCCCGTCGCCCCCCCTCCCCCCTC